>PVIJ01012167.1:0-51111 GCA_004024925.1 Scalopus aquaticus | reverse complement strand
GGTTAAGCGCTGCGCTGTGGAGCTGTTGGCAGCGGTGACGCGAGTTCGACGCCCAGCCGGGGAGAATCCCACATGGCGCGGCAGACCTCTCCTGCCTCGCCCGCTGCTCCCCTCAGCAGTGTAGTTCTGATCTGCCTGTTCTGCTACCCGCTCTGTCTCTGGTGAACCCTCTCACCACCCCACACCTCTGGCCTGTACCGCAGCTTGTATGTATAAATAAAATAAATCTTTAAAAAAAAAAAAAATCTGAAACTTGCCCCATATACAGAGAACAGAAAAAGAGACCGCTTCAGATTGATAGTTGATTTTATTTTATTTTTTAAAAATATTTATTTATTTATGCATACAAGCTGGGGTACAGGCCAGAGGCGTGGGGTGACGAGAGGGTTCACTAGGACAGAGTAGGGAGCAGAACAGGCAGATCGATGGAAACACACTGCTGAGGGGAGCAGCGGGCGCGGCAGGAGGGGTCTGCCGCACCATGTGGGAATATCCCCGGCCGGGCGTCGAGCATCGCTGCTGCTGACAGCTCCACAGAGCAGCGTTTAACCACTGCGCCACCAGGGAGGCCCTTGATAGTTGATTTTAAAAAGCAAAGGAAATCACAACGGAGCCCTGTCTTGGACAGGAGAGAGTTAAGTAGATCTCTGCAGCCTCCTGCTAGATTCTTAGGAGTTAATATAGTCATATGTACAGTCCAGATGATTTCAACAGCACACTATTTGAAAACTGGGTCCTTGAAATAGTTCCTAGTGTGGACAGGATGAGGGGCAAGCCATAGATCCTAGACACGGGATGGGCAAAGAGTCTCAGTTTGTCCAGGTCCAGCTCACAGAACAACTACATGTCTCACCTTCTTTTTTTTTTTTTTTTAAGATTTATTTTTTATTTATACATACAAGCTGGGGTACAGGCCAGAGGCGTGGGGTGGTGAGATTGTTCACCAGAGACAGAGTGGGGAGCACAACAGGCAGATCAGAAATACACTGCTGAGGGGAGCAGCGGGCGAGGCAGGAGAGGTCTGCCGCACCATGTGGGATTCTCCCCGGCTGGGCCTCGAACTCGCGTCACCGCTGCCGACAGCTCCACAGCACAGCGCTCAACCGCTGCGCCACCGGGGAGGCCCATGTCTCACCTTCTGCATGACATTCTCCAACACAAGTTCACTAAGAGCAGACTCTCAGTGAAAGATGATGTTGCAGGTACTTTAATTGGAGGGTTATTCCATAAAGGGCTGGGAGGAAGTGAGGAAGTTAAAGAGAAAACACTAGAATATTGATGTTGTTTCTTTAATTATGGTGTTCTTATGGTTAATAACAGAGTTTTCACTTTCTGAGTTACTTCTGAAATACTGTGTTGAATATACTTGAGAATTGTCCCACAAAGGGAGGAGTATTTATTCACATCTCTCTTTGCACATTGATAGAAGGTCAATTCTAGGATATTAATTCTCTGACATCTTCTTTGTCAATAGCAATAATGTTCATCTCATAATAAAAGCTGTGGACATTAAATAAGAAATATTTGTAAATTATATGGCAAAGTACTTAACAATTACTGATTAAATGATAACTTTTCTTATTATAAAAATCATTTTCAAAGCTTAAACATTTGAGAATACTTAGCGTGAGACTGAGCACCAAAGAATAAGATTTTGCTTTTTAAGCTGTATTACATGGCAGTAGAGAAGTAGCTATTGGTGTTTTGCAAAGCTAGTTGTCAATGACTAATTTGAAATAGGAGTAAAATTTTCAATTTAAAATTTAAAAAATGTACCTGTTATATCTAGATCCTTTAAAATTTAGTGTAGATTTCAGAGAACAAGAGGAGTATGATATTGTTGAATCTTGAAAGAGCAAATGACCTTTGTTTAACATCTTGTCTAAGGTTTTTTGCCTCTGGGCATTATGACCATTGAGAATAAACTTGTCTTTTGTTTTTAAATTTATTTATACAGCTTCTTGAGGAAAGGATTTTTACAGTTTGTCTGAGTTAACCTTCTTCTCAGAGTTATACCACATACATACTTCAAAACCTAACCTTTTCGACCCCAAATCTCCTTTTCTCAGAGCAGTCAAAACAAAGCTATATCTGCAATTTGAAATCCAATATTTTTAGCCCATTCGTTATCTATTCTATGTTGTCTTTTAGTCCATGTACATTCTTCTTTTTGAAGGGGAGAGGAGATAATATGGGTATCTAATGTGAAGATAGCATAGTAAAACAAGTATTATAGAATAACTTCTATTTGAAGACACTCAAAATCTTTATGCTATTTCTCTTTATTAATCAAAAGATGAAGGTTAATAGAGATGAGAAATATATATAACAAAAAATCTCACTGAAGGCTAATTTTTATTTTTTAGCATGTATTCATTTTAATTGCTTTATAAGACATTAATCTAAAATTTCAGAATTTGAAAGACTTCTTATTGGTGTACAGTTGCCTTACAACTTCTACAAGTCACAGGAGTAGAGTTCATACCTGGATAAATGTATATACCACATCACTCTCACTACTAAAAACCTAGCTACCATCTTCCACCTCCAATTGAATCTCTCAACTGACTTCCTACCTCCCATCCCTTTCCATCTGTTAAAGACAATAAGTTTAGAATAATGATATTAATAACAAGGGAAAAACTTGCCTATGCTGAGTCAGATAATTTAGAGATGATTACTTTATGTTGTATCAGTTGAGAATTTTGAGGGACAAATACCTCTCCAGTTTTCATAATTTACAGATATATATTTACTGATAATAAGGAACAATAAAGGTTTTCAGAAACAAATTGAGTGGGAAAATTAAAATAGGCTTGAATTGAATTATTAATGTAGCATTTCTGCTGTGTTGTATTCCTATGCTTTGAAATACATCTGTTAGCATGCCTGTTCTTCGGATGTTCCTTCGTGTTAATGTTTGCAAAGTAAAATATAAAAAAAAAAAAGTAAATGTAAGTGAGCTTTACTTTTTACGTGTGTGTGTGTGTGTGTGTGTGTGTGTGTGTTTGTGTGTTTGTGTGTGTTTCTCTCCTATTATGAAATCAGGGAAAAGGCAAGATGAAAAGGTATTGTAATGATGACTGGCAGAATTTGGCACAATAGTTCTCAAGTGTGTAATACAGCCTCCAGGGAGACTAAATGCATTAGGATGTATTATATTGACAAAGGAGTCATTCTCTGTAGTGTTTAGAAAAAGGATTCTGCCATGACCCACATAACAAATTACTGTTGTCTGACCTCATTGAAACAAGAATCTAGTGAAGTACATCCAGTGGAGATGATGTCACAGTTTCTTTTGCCACAACACTCCTAGAGGGCCACGATTATACCACCCCTTATTTCCTAGACTACTAAAACACTCGATAAAGAGACTCTTATCACTGTGATCCCAGAGCTCTTTTACAACAAGACAGAAAAGGAGAGGCTGTGTTACCACAGAGTGGCATGCTATTTTCTGAAGAGTTAAGATTACTAAATAAAAGAAAGAACTTGGGCAAACGGAAATGAAAGCTGTGTTCGTATCACAGCACAGTCTGTCGGCAGTTGGCATTAAGAAAGGGATTTTTCGGGGCCTCCCTCGTGGCGCAGCGGTTGAGCACTGCGCTGTGGAGCTGTCGGCAGTTTGCGATGCGAGTTCGACACCCAGCCAGGGAGAATCCCACATGGTGGGGCAGACCTCTCCTGCCTCGCCCGCTGCTCCCCTCAGCAGTGTATTTCTGATGTGCCTGTTCTGCTCCCCACTCTGTCTCTGGTGAACCCTCTCGCTGCCCCACGCCTCTGGCCTGTACCCCAGCTTGTATGTATAAATAAATAAATCTTTAAAAAAAAATGATTTTTTTCCTCCACTACTTCATATGGCTGTCCTTCCTACTTTATATAATTAAACAAGCAGTTGCTAAAAGGCCCATCCCCATTCAATCATCTTATTTACATATAAAGCATTAATTTTATTAAAAACATATATAGTTGTTAATGAAAAGATAGGTAATTGTTTTATAATGCATTGCTGTTTCTTATGATTGCATTTGTCTTAAAGCAGCAATGATTTTCTTATACTTATGTCCTGTGTATTTATTTTTATTTATATTCATTAGAAATCTATTACTTCGGTATTTTTATGTGATTAACTGTACTGAAGGCTTGGATATGGTTGAAGAGAGACCTTAGAAATAATTTTCAACCATTTTTAGGGTTAAGAACAATTTAGTTGTAATGATTTCTTGTAAATATAATAACACTTTTTAATTTTATACAAACTAAATAAGCTTGACTCTGAGAAATTGCAAGAATGATTTTTCCAAAATGAAAATATAAGGACTTTTAGTTCTCATTAAGTACTTCCTGTCACTATTGCTGAGCAGGCTGTTCTATATTCACTTAGAATAACTAAAGTAATCTTTGGTAATTTGCTAATAGCCAATAAAGAACTGAATCTTACACACCACCAGACAGCTTAAAAGCTAAGCTCTTTAATTGTTGTTCTTAATATTCCATTTAATATTTTATTGCTGAATGCAGTCAGGAGGAAAGCACTGGTTTATAATTTTCATTTTGAAGAGTATTTTGTGGATTTCATTCTTTCCAAATTGATTTTGCAAGAAAGTTGTTTCAGGCACTTTGTCTAGAATGCCTTAAATTAAATAACAATGTCGGACAAAACTCTAGACTTATTAGTAGTCACGGGGGTTATTCAAGGCTAAAACTTACTCTCCGAAAGCTCTTTCTCACCATTGTAACACCTTTAATGAAAAAGGATAGAAGTATTGCAGTTTGGGATTACTAGTGATATTTGATAGGTGAGTAGATTTTTTAAAAGTTGTATTTCTAGAATTTTTTGAAATATTTTCATTATGTATTTATATTTATAATATATATATATCAATTACATATATAAATTTAGATATAATATGTGTGTATCTATGTTATAGATTTGTGTTATGCATACAGCTGTGTTATATATTTATTCATAATCTATTTGTTGCTATATTTAGATTTATTACATATTTATACATCCCATCCATCATCAAATTTGTGGTGCAGTGTCAGACTAACAATATAGAATTTGGTATGCCGAAAGAAGACATGAAAATAACTGAGAGGGCATAGCAACCTCAATCATCTCACAGAAATAGCACCTTATATTGACAGAATTGTATTCAATCCTGTGATAGCTATGTTGAAGCCTTAAACTTCAATATGAATGTATTTGAAAAGAAAGGTTTTGATGAGGTTGTTATGGATAAATGAGGCAATGAGTTTGGGACCTAAGTTCAATTTGACTGACATCCTTATAAGAAGATATGCCAAAAAGATAAAAAAAAAAAAAAAAAGACTAATGAGGATTCAGTGAGAACATGGCACTCTACAGGTCCAGGAAAGAAGGCTTGTGAGAAATCAACCCTGCTAGCACTGTGATCTTGCACTTCCAGCTTCACGAACTGTAAGGAGATAATTTTCTGTTGTTTGAGCCACACAGTCCATGGTATTTTGTAATGACGATTAAATTTATTAATACAATAACCAAGCTAAGATAATAAGATAGATGGGTATTTTTCATAAAGATTGTTTTTAATTCCCTGAAGCATTTGGTTGTTTTAATTGTCTCAGATTGTACTATTCAGTACTTGTTTGCTAACTTTTAATGAAAATATAGCTCTAGAAGGCATACATACCTCGCCTAACCTTATTTAATTTTCCTGTCCCCTTTTCCTCTTTGAATTTAATGAATTTACATCAAAATTAGGCAATCATTTTACATACAAGGAATAAACATCATTTAAACAATGCAAAGAATGAAAAGATTTTAACTGACTTTACATGTATTTATGCTATAGGTTTAAACTTCATCTCATCATATCCTATTGTAATGTGCAGATGTATTTGGAGCACTCAGTACATTCATGAAATTAAAATTAAGGAAAATTGTTAATAATAGTCCTCATAGGAAACTGATGTACTTTCTATTTAAAACTCTGTAATATATAAGCATTACATAATACTACTTCCTAACCACCTTTAGTCATAAGAATTATCAGCAAAGTTTCTAAAAATGAATCCAGATAAGAATTAAATATATTAAAATAAGATGGTCCTTATTTTGACTTTAGCAAGAATTTTCTTTTTCATTGTTAAACACTTTAATAGTTTTAAATCAAAGTTGTTAGAATCGAGTCTGGATAGCTAAAACTGCAATCGTGAGTTCAAACTTACAGATAAGTCATTTGTAAATAATTATCAGTAAAATATCCTGCTGGCTTTCCCCCCTGCCGCACATTCTTATTGGTTCTTACAAAACTTTGGCCAAGAGTAGAAATATACCCAGATAAATATGCATGTATGCATGTATGTATATATATATGTGTGTGTGTGTGTGTGTGTGTGTATGATGTACATTGTACATCATACAATGGCAAGAATAGTAAAGTCCATCTAATGACTAGGTTTTATAAATAGAAGTCAGTTCAAAAGATAGTTAATGGTATAATAAGAGAATAAAATTAGAATTGAGCACAGTTTACTGTGCTGATGGACTCTGAGTGATTCGGTGACTGCCACTGCAATACCTGAGAGGGGATCAAATGCCTCCAAATTGTCAATGATAATGTAAGCCAACTTCACCTCAATTAAAAAATATATATATTTTTTAACAGGCAATATTGAAACAGTCAGATAGGTTAAGAAAATACTGATGTTAAAGTACAATGACTACAATGTTAAAGTATATTAAAAACTACTATGCAAGAGCCACTTTTAAAATTAAAAATATAGAACACAAAAGAAGTCAGGATTATCTTCCTGTTCTACTCATGAATTTTAGCCTTCATATTCATAAGGTTGGTTATGTTGACATCTAGTTGAGTTTCTTGAAGCATCTGATGAAGTTTCATTTCAATTTCTTTCAACATACCAAATTTAGGTCATTGTAAAATTTCAAAGCAGTATGAGATTACTGTGGTGTGCTGGGGCATGAAAACTTACCCCATGCAGAGTGCCATTCCCATGATGGTTTCCACCATGAAATTACCTCTCAGGGTTCCAGCATGTAGAGCACCAAGGCCAACTTATACTGGTAGAGAAAACAGGACATTTGCTTCCAGGAATGCATTGTCAAATGTCAGTCTCAATTTTCATGGCATTTTAATCATGAAGGTTCTAGGTAAAAAACAAACAAACAACAACAAAACACTGACATAGGAAAATATCAGAAAACAATATGCTTCTATCATTTTCTTGTGTCTAAAAATAAAATGCTATTATTTGCTCTATACCTCACTTTACATTTTTTTTTAAAAAGTGACTCTTAACTTGCTTGTCTATAAACAACCTTCAAATATGATTTTATTTGCCTTCCGTTAAACCAAGCATATTGGAAAAGAACTAAGTCTTAATAGTTTAAGCCTAAAAATGGCGATTTTTAGGTCAGTGTCTGGTTTAGGAATAGCCGGGTGAAGTTCTGATACTACGCGCATTAATGTCTGCTGTGATTTAACAAAAGATTTTGTTGTTTGTTTTGTTTCAATTGCAAATAACGAGTGAGAGAGAAAAGTTGCTGCTGTTGTTGACACTCCAAGTGGTTGGATGGGAATATGAATTGTGAGATTGTGACAGGGTGACAGTCCTTCTAACATGAATGAACAAATTTGAATATGAAATTGCGTGAGTTACTAGGGGACAGAGAAAATATAGAGATTGGCCCTAGATGGCATTATTGAGTTGCTGAAATAACCAACTCTGCATCTGCTAAAACCCTGGATTCAACATGGTATGAGAAAAAACACAATCCTGAATTTTAAGTGTCTTTTACTTATTTTTTCCCGTCATGCATAACCCATATCCTACTAATAATAATTTGAATAAACTCAAAATATATTCCATGACAAAGCCAAACTAAGTCATTTGTATACATTATCTTACTTAGTCAACCCAAAATGTCTATGAGATATAAAGCATTTTTGTCTCTAATATGTATATAAGGAATATGGAAATCAAAATGTCAAAAGCAAAGAAATATATTCTACATGGATAACTCAGTTTAAGTCAAGTGGATTTAACTATTGAGCTTCATATTTAAGTATTTCATTGAATTTATTGTCCATATTTCCTTCATCATTTGGATATTAGCAGATAAATCATGGTTTCATTTTCTACACTTTCAGACTATTGATCATGAATGATTTTACTTAATTGAATCTAAAAACATTTAAAGTAAATAAGTGTAAATTGTGTGGACAATGAATACAACTTGTCCTCACACCATGGGCTGATTAAACTAAAATGAGAGGGTAGAAAATTAAGATACAGAATGGTATAATTTAATGAAAAATTTTATGAAATTGTCCGATTACATACAAAATGTGACTTATGTCTAGAGATAGGGAAGATTCATTTTAATTATTTTAAACTTAGATGTTTGTAGTCCCAAAGATAAAAATCTAATGTCATTGGCATTTTTTTTTTCTTTAAAGTAATGAGAAATCAAATTGATAGCAAGATTCTGTAATACAACGAAGAATATGTAGTATAACAGCTGTATAATTTATGCGCCTGTCAAATATTATTCCAAGTTTGGAATAACCTATTTGAAATTGTGGAGTGGCAATATATGGATAGCTTTGTAAAACAACATTATTATGTTTTGAAAAACTAGAGGGAAAACAACTTGAAAAATTAAACAAAATAACATTTATTTTCTCTGAACTTTATTCTTTGGTATAATGGGCTGCTCATTTTCTGCTCTGAAACTATTTAGTAAAATGAACTGAGAAATAAAATAAATTAAATATAGCTATGTTATAAGAATTTTGAGTGTTAGTTTTACATGGCTCACAATATAAATTGCATGTACATGCAGTGAAAATGATACCCTTATTATAGAATAAGTATAATATAAATATATGCACTGTAATGAATACATTTATAATATACTTACCACTATTTTAATGTTAATTTTGAATCCATCTATAATATATAAATACTAATGTATGCACAAGAATCCATTCAAAAGCAGCAATTCATGTGAAAATTGCTACAAACTTTTTTTATGTTCAAGAAAAATGATACAATTAGTCCTTCGTAATAGCATAAGGGTTAAGTCTCAGCACTATCATGGAGTCACTATAGTGGCTTGAGTTCCATCCTGTCCAGGGAGCTGACCCACATATGGCATAGCAGACCTCTACTGTCTTTCCCGCTGCTCCCTTTAGCAGTGCATTTCAGTAGATTGACCTGTCTCTGATGAATTCTCTCACCAGCCCTGCACCTCTTACCTACATACCAGTTCTTACATGCATAAATACATAAATAAATAATGGAGTCTTAAAAAAAGAAAAATGATGCAATAAATTATATAATATTATGTTATATATAATTCATCAAAATAGTTGGAAAATAACCATGACAAAATATTCATATAAACCATAAATCTGGAAATTATCCCACAGAATACAGATAAGAAGAATGAATTTAAAACATGATTTGCAAAATAACAGAGCTATTTTATGGATCAGTGCTGTTAGTGCTAACCAAAGAACATAAAAAGTAAAAGGACTGTTAAACTATTTATCAAAAAATTATTAAAATTCTGGTAATAAAACTGAAAAAAAAAGCTCTCACTTGACATAGGGCTGGACTGTATACCTTTCGAAATTTTTTGTTTCTCCTAGTAAATATAGGCTGATAGACCTGTATTTCCATCTTGGTATCTTCTAGTTATTTGTGGCAATTGCATTGCACTTCTAAGCCAACGTATATATCTGTTTTTGTGTTGAAGAAATTCCATGTCCTATTTGAAAATTGTTCTAGATGTTCTAAAATTAAAACAAAATAGAAGCACTTTCTTTTAGGACAAAAAATGAAATGTAATAATGTATCAGGAGCATTTAATAAAATTGCATGTTGTAATTTATTAGGAAACTTCTCAATCCCTTTAATTTCACTTCTACTGATTACTGAAATGTGTCTTATGATTTATGAGTCTATCCCTCATAACTGATGTTAATTATTAGTTGTTAAATTAATGACTGATACAAATTATGATATAGACAGTCTATAATTTGATAATGATGTTTAGTTACAATACAAATATTGTACAATGAGTTCATTTCAATGTAATACCACATATTTTGAGATGATGTACATGATTTTGGCAGCATGTTCTGGAATATAATAGAGACATTTCCTGAAATACTGCACTTTCATTTCTTTCTGTGTTATTAAAATGTGATTTACCACAAACGAACATCTGTTTAGAAAATCAAAATGATGTAAGTAGATCTACTTCTTTTTGTGTTCATCTTCAGTTCAGCTGAATCACATTATGAAAGCATTTCAAAGACTGTATCATGAATTGGTCTGCCTAAACTCTTCCAACAGTTTAGTAGGGTTTGTTTGTTTGTTTGTTTCTTTGTTTTCATGTCAAAAAATGTTAACTAGGAATATTATTTGAAGAGGACTCAGTAAATCAGGCTAAGAATTCTTATTTTATATAATGTGATAAAGAAGACACTGATTTATATCAAAGAGTAGGATTTATACAATTGCTTATCAAGGTTTAAACCTGAAAAAAATGTTAAAACTTCAAGGAAAAGTTTTTCAGAAGTGAAAATAAAGTCAAGATTGATGTGTTCCACTAACCATCATTATAACTGTATTCCAAGGTCTTTCATTACTGCTCTGGCATTGAAGTCTTATTAACTATTATCAGTTTCTGTTCATCAAGAATTTTAAAAAGACACTCTGTCATCTACAGTAAATAGGATGTTTTGCCACTATGGAGTGTCTGATTGAAATAGTTTACCTATATTTTTAATCTCTTTTGCAGTTTTCATAAAATCACAATGATGGATTAATTTGGTGTTATTATAAGTTGAGAGCTCAGAGTGCAGATTGATTTAATTATTAACCCTTGGCAACCAGTCAGGCTGTTTGCATTATTTTCATCATTAGACTGCATTTTTTACAAGATTATTTCCTAAATAGATACTTCTATATCTATTTAATTTTGAAAGAAAGGTAATGAATGTAGAATCACTAAAATATTTTTAACAATGCAGTGATTTATAAAGAAAATTGTTAAAATAGCTTAATATCCTTACCAGCCACAACTAGGAATGGGCCCTCTTACTTGTGTGTATATTTTAATTGTGGTTGATATTTTATAAAGGAAAGTGATATTTGGGTGACAGTTACCCCAAAGTTGGGAAATAAATTACTAGTTTCCCTTCAAAAAGTTTTTTAGTGATTTTATGCTCAATTATAAAATTAGAAAATCAATTTTAATCAACAAATTGGTCTATATGCAATGTTTTCAATGTATGAGTCCATTGAATGAATAATAAAATTGCATTTTTAATTAACAATTTTTATTCCTTTGTGAATTAACATTCCTAAGTTCCTATTGTTTGGCAAATATTTAAAAAAATAGGTTATCTTTTCATATTGAGTTTCCATAATTTTTCTTACTGAGGCAACATTGGTTTACAATACTCTGACAGGTAGTTTCATACCTCCTGAGATGTAAATCACCACACCATACCCACTACCACAGTACCCCTATCTTCACTATAGACCATTGGGCCCTCCCTGCTTTGTCACCACTCACCAACCCCTCAGTTGATTCTTCATTAGCATGTGACTAAACTTACATCTGAATATGTATGTGTGAACATATCTACAATTTTCTCCCGATGTAAAATTGTATAATATACCAAATTTCAATTTTCATCTTTGTAGTACAGAAATATTAATTCCATTATAACTTGATCAGTGACTAAACATTAAAATTAAAATATTATAATAATGAAAATTAGCTGTCACAGTTGTATTTTTATTCATTGAAAGTTAAATTATTATTACATTTGTAAACCTACACAACAGACATAAAACATATTCATAATGGATTTAAATTTCATAAATAATTTCAAGGTTTGGGATTTATACACTGTAAGCCATGTGCATTTTTGAGAATGTTCAAGCATTTTTGGAAATTGAAACAAGTTTAGAAAATTAAATTTGTCAACATATATGAATCATTTTCTAAATTTCAATAAACCGTTAGTATATATTGCCATCTAAACTTAGCCCTGAGCACAGCTGATACTACAATAAAGTCTGTCCCATTTGGTAAATGATAGGTAGTATGCTATTTTGTGAATAAAGCAAACTATTCCATTTTTGAAAGCTTTTGGGTTATTTCTAATTTTAGCTATTACAGATACTGCTTCTCTAAATATCCTAATACATGCATTTTGGGCATATACGTATTCACTATAATTAGCAGATTGAATTTGATTCTTCTCAACTTGAAGTATTTTAAAAACCTTTCTTTTTTTTTTTTTTTTGGATAGTCTCTATCACATTATGTAGCGGTAGTATAGGCTGGGCCATTTCTGCTAGGTTATGATTGTGATATAGAAAACTAAGATTCTAAAACATGTTACTTTTTATTGCAAGTTTTTCAAAGTGAAAGATCAGCAAAGTAAAAAAGGTCACTTGGTAATATTTTACTGAGTTAAATGATTGGTTAGTTCTATTAAACAAGGAATCATTAGTGGTTATTTCGATAAATAAGTGTACCGCTATAATGACAGATACTTAGGGTTACTGAAAACATTTGTTAACTCAAATTCAGAAATACTCAAACAAACCTGCCTTCACTAATGTTTTTTTCATCTCTATCATGCCCATCTAAACCTTCTCTCTGTTTAAAATCCTTCACCTCCACTAATGCACAACACTAAGATGCAATGCATTAAATCTTCCCTTTTCATCATACTACTATTTCATTTTTGTGTGTATTGAACATAACTGAAAATATCCATCATCTCCCCTATAGCACTTAAAATGTTTGATATTTTGAGTCAAACATGTATTTGCATTATCTTTATTGCCTGACACTAAGCAATACTTTATTAATCATGTTTACACAAAATGTCTAAATTATTATTTTTTTTTTTCAGTTTGGGAAGGGACATTATTTATGATTGGATAATGGAAGGGTGAAACGTGGTCTCTACACAGTTGAGTTCAAAATTGTATTGCTGACACAAACAACACAAACAAACACCTAAGGAAGTTATTGCAGTAACATACAGAAACTTATCAGGTCGGAGCAATATATGAGGCTAAGAAAATTAAGTTGGAGAGGGCTAAATATGTTTCCACCTGTAGCTCTATGATTTCTGGTGAGCTATAGAACTCAGGGTCCTGCATCTGTAGCCCCTGTGTTATAAGAGAGCTGTTTGTTTTGAATCCATAGACTTTATCAAAATTCTTTGTTGTTTTCCTAAATATAATAAAATTGAAGCAAATTCACATTACTTTTATATTTTAGGGACTCAAAACCCACAAAGGTAGCTTTTCCGAAGACTTTTATTTTTATTATTTTTTATTATTTTTTAAAGATTTATTTATTTATACATACAAGCTGGGGTACAGGCCAGAGGCATGGAGCGGCGAGAGGGTTCACCAGAGACAGAGTGGGGAGCAGAACAGGCAGATCAGACATACACTGCTGAGGGGAGCAGCGGGCGAGGCAGGAGAGGTCTGCCGCACCATGTGGGATTCTCCCTAGCTGGGCATAGAACTTGCATCGCCGCTGCCGACAGCTCCGCAGCGCAGCGCTCAACCGCTGCACCACCAGGGAGGCCCCTTTTCCGAAGACTTTTAAAAGTTCAATATCACACTCATTACTTGATTATCATATCAAATTATGCAAGATTCAAAATCACTACTGTGAATAAATGAATACATAGCTAATTTAATAAGTACAGTTATCTTTCAAGAATAAATATTGGATTTCCTGAAAAACTCACAGCATGAAAGTCCAAATGCTGAAATTTATAGAGATGTCTCATTGAAATAATTATTTTACTAAGTAATAATGTCTTACTTTTGCTTGTCTTGGCGATGATGATATGCTTTATTTATAGTTAGTGATATAAAATCTAAAAGTAGTTTATTTCTGAACTCTATACAGTGTGGTAAGCTAATGTTACCTTAATAAAAAAAAAAAAGAATACAAGGAATTTCAAAGAAAAGAATGATAATTATCAACCTAAACGATTATTACTCTGATAATTGACTAAACATCACGGATGAGACCTTAATAACTCAATCAATATGAAGATAATGACTTCTATATTGTATTTTTTTTAATTCCTAAAAAGTCATAGAAAAATTATAAATAAAAAGATACCTTCAACATCAAAACTTCTCTTATGAAAACTTTGACAAATTTTCACACTATGTATTTTTGAGAGTGCTTCAAGATAAAAATTGTGAAAATGACCTTTACTTTTATGCTTTTATTTTCTTGATATGCTAGCTTGGATCATCATTTTATGCACTATTTATACTCCTTTTTATGGGAAAGCTGACCTTTACTGGAATCTGGATATGAACAGAATATAAATGTGCGAGCATATTTCTTATGAGCTGAAAAAAATCAAATGAATGATAAACAGATGAGGAGAGTATCTGTGAAAGATGCCATATATAGTGTATATTTCAGGCCAGGGCTTATAAAAACCAATTATAGCTTTGTAGCTCTCTAGATTGTTTTATCAGTACTTAAAAAAGAAAGATGACGAGACAAGTCCAGGCATGAAATATCTTTGATCAAATAAATCTAAATTGTGTTACACATGTGAACAAATATTATCAGATATATCTTCTTTCTTTCTTAAAAATTGACATACTGATTAAAATGTGAGCATTTTTAATAATTTAAAATTCACTTACATGTTTTATAATACATTTTATGATCTTCTCCCTAGTTGTATAAGTTGTAATTGGTATATAACATTATATTAATTTAAGGTGTACAACATAATTATTTAATGTATGTATATGTTGCGAATTATTATCACAATAAGTTGAGTCAACACACCTTAACTCACAGTTAGTCTCTTACGAGATTTTTTTAAGATATTCTTTCACAGAAACTTTGAAATATACATGTGTTGTTACCCATAGTCACCATGCTGTCCTTTATATTCCCAGAATTTAGCTTTTAACTAGATCTCTGTGCCTTTAGAAGCTTCTAAAACTCTGTTCTATATCTCTTTTATTTATTGATCAATTGATTGATTTTACTTTTTAGATTCTGCATGCCAGTGAGGTAACAGAAGAGTTTTCTTTCTCTCTCTGACTTGTTTCACTTAGCATATCCTATGTTTTAACATCCCTTTTTAGTCTGATTACTCCTTAACTTTGAACACATTCCTAAACTTCACCTGTTTTTTACTCCCATCATCCATGATTTATGTTTCTGATGTCTCATTCCAGATAATTCGTTGATTATTTATATTATACATATCCTTGCATAATCATTGTGGCTTTAGTTAAATTAGTTTAATTAACTTTAATACTTTTGAAGCATCTTCATGCTTGATTTATAAATTGATTTCTTTAGGAATATTGTTGTTGGTGTCATTTCTTTTTAATTTCAAGAAGTCCTTTAATATTCCTTGCAAACACCAGGTTAGTGGTGATGAAACCTTTTAGACTTTCTTATACTGGAAATTCTTTTTTGTCTTTTTTTTTAATCTGGGAAATCCATAATCTCTGATTCAGTTCTTAATGTTAACTTTTCCAGGTCAAGAACTCTTGGTTGGTTTTATTCTCTTTCCTCTCAGCACTTTTGAGTATGCCATGCCCCTCTCTCTGGCCTATAAAATTTCATTGAAAAACCTCCTGATGGCCCACAGGGTTTTCTCAATACTTTTTTAAGATCCTGTGTAATTATATATATATATATATATATATATATATATATATATATATATATTTTTTTTTTTTTTTTTTTTTTTGTGGGCTTCGTCAGATTCCTCTTATTTACTTGGGGCTGTCTGGATTTCTTCTACCTGGATTCCTGTGTTCTTTGCCAATTCTGTAATTTTTTAGCCTTTATTTTTTCCGCCCTTCCTATCTTTTCTTCTTCTACGGCATGTACAATGTTAATATTATCTCTTAGGATGGTGTATCAGAGGTCCAATAAATATCTCTTTACTTTTTAAAATTTGATTTTTACTTTGCTATTCTGTGGATGACTTCTCTTTATCTTCTAGCTCATTTATACCCTCCTCTGCTTTATTCAGTCAACTGTTGGGCTCCTCGTTATATATTTCAGTTTTATTATTATGTCTTTCATCTCTTTAACTTTTGTTGGAATTTTTCTTAAATAGTTTATGTATTATTCTCCTGAGTTTGGTGAGCATCTTTATAGCCATTACTTTGTTTTTGTTTGTTTTGTTTTTACATTTTCAAAAGGACAACATTGTTAAGAAAAGGAGAAGGAAAAGAAAAACACCTACATACACACAAGTGGACAGAGAACTGCTTTTACTGATTTGCAAAGAGAAAAGCTTATGAAAAGACACACTTGCATAGTCACAGGCAGGCAGGAGAGCTGCCTGAAACTAATATTTTGAGCTCTTCATCAGGTAGTTTGCTTCCCTCTATTTCTTTAGGATCTTTTCTGGGAATGTCATCTTTCTCTTTTATTTTGGACATGTTTCTCTCCTTTTATTTTACCTAATTCTTTGTATCTGCTTCCATGTATTTGTCAACTCTACTACTTTGCCTGGTGTTGTAGATATGGTTTTGTACCAGTGCTGTCCTGTGAATAGTTCTTCAGCGGTTACTTTGGCCAGCCATACTAGAGGAGCATCTCCTGTACTGTCCGTGCCCTTCCTCTTATTACATCAGTGTGACATGATGTGTGGGACTGTGGGCCTAGCCCAGATACAGTACCGTGTATAGGCATAGAGGAGGCATGCAACTCTGGTGAACTGATTGAGTGATTACAGACACCTGACAGGCACAGGATGCAGTTGTGCTTCAGATGGGTATAGGTGCCAATCCATCCCAACCATATATGTGCAGCCAGTGGGGTATGTCTGTGACCCAATGTCGTGTTAAGCAGTAGATAGTGACCTTGGAGCCAGGCAATGACATAAACTAGTTCTCAGCACTGGATAGTGATATGTTATTAATATATTATTACATCATGGAGTGGAATAGTGCTCTCAGCAGGGCTTGTCCACCATTTTTAGTGCTAAGGGGAAGTTCTAAGATGGTACTCATTGGTGCTGAAAATTAAAAAGTTGCATGAAGTCACAAGATGGTGCCTGCCAGTGTTTCCAATCTAGGAAATCATCCCGACCTTCCTTTCAGGCAAATGAGGCAAAATTTGATAAATGTATTTAGAAGGTGCTGCCACTCTGGTCAAATGAGTCTATAGATGCACTTAAAAGATGGGTGTGTTCCCATAGTATTAGATTTTCCTGGTTTTTCCCATTACTCATCAATATTAAGACTTTAGAGGCCAGTCTGTGATGTGTGCAACTGAAAGGCTGGGCAGCAGAGAACTATCATTTCTTGCTCCCTAGGGAAATAGTCTACAACTCGACTCCCTTCCAACTGGAAATCTTCACATCTTGAGTGAGGACC
This sequence comes from Scalopus aquaticus, assembly GCA_004024925.1. NCBI lineage: Eukaryota > Metazoa > Chordata > Mammalia > Eulipotyphla > Talpidae > Scalopus > Scalopus aquaticus. The sequence continues at coordinate 33,657 of PVIJ01012167.1, read as the reverse complement.
TTCCTTCATCTCTGATTTTCCTACAGATCTCCCTGTCATCCTTTTAGCTCTGTTATGTTATCTCTATATATCCACTTTTCACTTACGTATATTATAAGTGTATATGTATATGTGTGTAGATACACACACAAATATGTAGCACATGCAAATATATGTATATATACGGTATATATATGCAGCTAATACTAGCATATACAGAGTATGTATGCACTTAAATTCAGGATCTAAATTGTATTGTTTTATTAATGTTTTCAATATGTGCATTTCTCTTAAAAGATAGCTCTCTCTCTATGTTCTTGTTCTTTTTGATTCACATGTCAGATATTTCTGCCTGCTTTTTGGTGAATGTGTTTCGTTGCATATTCACTTTAACGCAGTTGTTATTTGCACATCTTTCCGTCTGATAATTCTCCCCAAGAATTTCTGACAGAGCAAATAGTAAAATTAGTTGGTATCTACAAAGATAGGGAATATCTTCAAAAGTGTCGATAAGGAAAACTAAACCAGCAAACTCTTGTCCTCTGCTCAGTAACGTGGATTTATCTCTAAATTTCAAAAAGCTATTATTTTATAGTCTTAGGAACTTAGTTCTGAGTTCAGTTGACAGTTAAGTAGAAACTGTCACATTTAGAAAAAGACAGATTCTTTATTTTTCAGTTTATTTTTATATTCAAGTTCTTGAACTGTAATCATTTTTTTCTTTTATTACCTGCAAATATTTTTCTCTACAATTTGGGATGTGGCTTATTAAAACATCCATTATTCTCTTTAAAATCCTTTAGAGGGCCTCCCCGGTGGCGCAGCGGTTGAGCGCTGCGCTGTGGAGCTGTCGGCAGCAGCGACGCGAGTTCGACGCCCGGCCAGGGAGAATCCCACATGGTGGGGCAGACCTCTCCTGCCTCACCCGCTGCTCCCCCTCAGCAGTGTACTTCTGATCTGCCTGTTCTGCTCCCCACTCTGTCTCTGGTGAACCCTCTCGCGGCCCCACGCCTCTGGCCTGTACCCCAGCTTGTATGTAAAAAAAAAAAAAAAAAAAAGCTAAAAAAAAAATAGACCTTAAAACAATGAAAAGACTGTTGACTCTGATCTCTTACTGCATGAATAGAATTCTTCCAGTTAGTTTAATCAGACAGTCCTTACCCAAAATCTCCCTTAAAGCTTGCTGAGTAAATAAGGCTCTGAATAGCCAGAATTTAGTAAAGTCTGTTTGTGGATGGTTATTGCTAGTGTGTCTATTTCCTAAATAGGTTTCAAGGTTGGATAAATTAAATCTTCAATAACAATAAACACATGATATATGAATACATCTTTCATCATTTTACATATAACTTTTGCAAAAAAAAAAGGATATTAGTATAAAGTGAATTAGAATCATAATAAGAAAAGAAATAAGGCAATACATGCTTCCTTAGGGAAAGAGCAGGTAGAATAAAATATAGAGCTAAATCAAAAATGTATAAATTATAAATTGCCAGCCATTGAGAGTGAACAGTATTCATAGTATATAACTAACCAAAAAAATAAATAAATGAAACTAATAACTAGAGCAGTTAGAACATCGCCTAACTCTACTAAACTACACTTGTTGCTATTACATTAAACAGTGTTAAAAGAAATCTAGGCTTACGCCTTCAACTCGATCCTTTTAAACATTCTTCTTTTTTTTTCCTAATAATATATAGTTAAATTTAATATATGGAACTCTCTAGTAATACCTTTTTTTACTTTTATGAAATATTTTCGAGAAAATGTTCAACATTTAAAATATTTTTTCTCTGTGCCTTCAAAAGTTGTAGAAATATTTTATGTGCTGTTCAGGCATTTACTAGGCTAAACTATTCTTTATACAAAAATTTATAGGATTGCCACCAGCCTTAATATTTTGAGTGATATGGGTTAATGTATGCTAGTAGGTTTGGTCAAAAAATGACAACACTTGACAGTCAATATATCTCACACTGAAAATATCTATCATCCATGATTTTTACATTGTGCTAAAAATGGAGGTTTGGTGTGAGAATAACTCATCCAAAATAAATACTTAAATCTAAATGTGTGTCTGTAGTTAGCCATGTGGTATAGATGCATTTCAACTTGAATCAAAAATAATGAAAACCAAAATATAATTTTGACGTTTTTGAAAAAATACTATTAAAATGTGTTTTAGATTCACATTGAAATATTGTATAAGGTTACATTTATTCAGACAGAAAAAAAAAAGCTTTGATTAAAAAACTTAGTACTCATTCCTTGGGCTATGATTACATCGTGAAACATACTGTCATAATTTAAAATGAAGGTCTTGGTGCTCAGCAACAACAGAGAATTATTAATTGCAAAGCCTTTGCATTTCTGCCCTGTCAATCAGCACAAATCACAAGTCAACCAGCTGGTTAACATAAAAATCAAGGTCAGAGAGAAAAGTAATTTCTACTTAACTATAAATAAATTATATTTCTTTTTCATGAAAAGTCATTATTGAATATTCTTATAAGACTATAAGTCAGTTTGAATATGCATACCAGCCACCGATTTTACTTCCTAGCATTTCAGTTTTTTACTGCTTATTCTATGAATATATTTCCTTTGAACCATGTTTGATGTCCTGTATGTCATTGTATACTTCCTTTTTTTATTACAGTAACAGTGTTTACGTCATTGTTTGTGTCTTAGAGGTATAGAATGTCCCACCTCAGGTAGTGTTACTATACTATGCCCATCACCAGAATACTCACAGTCTATCCCCATATTCCATTGTACTCCCACTGCTCTTTGTTCCTCCCCCCCCTCCTCTTTTCCCAACCCCTCTGGTAGCCTAAGTTCTATCAATAGATTTCTAGGGTTTGTTGTTAGCTTGGCTTCTTCTGACACTCTCCATGCCTCTGTCCTTCTCTCCTACCTTCCTCCCTTTCTGTCTTTTTTTTTTCCTTTTCCACATATAAGTGGCACTATTTAATATTTGTCTTGTTCTTTATAACTTAATTCACATAGCATAATCCCTTCTAGTTTCATACATGTTGTTGCAAATGACAGTCGTTAATCTTTTGTGATATCAGAGTTGTATTCTACTCTGGTATTCATATCATCATGATCTTCATCCTAATCTATTCGTCTGTATTTGAACACTTAGATTCTATCACTTAGCTAAAGTAAATAGTGCAATTAACACAGCAGTGCATATATCACTTAGAATTAGTGTTTTTGTATTAGTTGGGTAGAAAATTAGGAGTAGAAATGCTGGGTAATATGATAGGTCAATTTTTGATCTTTTGAGAAAACTCCATACTGTTTTCTGCAGAATCTTAACTAGTCTACTTTTTCACCCACAGTGTAAGACGTTTCCTTTTGCTCTACATCCTTGTTAACCCTTGTTATTTTTGGTCTTTTTGAAATGGTCCATTCTCACAAGAGTGAGGTGGTGTGGTATCTCATCATGGAATTGATTTGCATTTCCTTGAAAGTAAGTGATAATGAGCATTTTTTCATGATCTTGTTGGCAATCTGTATGGTTTCTTTGGAAAGTGCCGACTTAATTCTGCCCTTTTGTGTGTTTGCTTATTTCCCTTTTGAGTTGTATGAGTTTTTTTTTTTTTTTGTAGTGATTGGATATCAGCCCCTTATAAGATATGTGGTATGTAAATAGTTTCTCTTCTTCAGTAGGGTGTCTTTGTTTTTGTACTGTTTCTTCACTGAACAGAGAATTTTAGTTTGGTAAAGGTAAATATGTAGATGCTTTGTGAAAAACCCTAGGAGGGCATCTTATAGGATTTTAATAATCTAGAAACAGGCAGTTCTTCTAAGCCATACCTGGATTCCCGATCCACAGAAATTATGCATAATCAACATACAGTATTCAAGCTGCTAAGTTTTGAGGATATTATTTATCAATTAATTACTAATAAAGTTTTTTATAGTATTTATGAGTTACTTGAAAGGAAGCTTCTTAATTTAATTTTTTTTATAGAAGGCCTGTGCATTCTTGTTCATGGTTAAATCATGAACCTAGTATACTTTTAATGCTAACTTGCATTTATTATATTTTTGAATTATTCATTAATCTGCAGAGTAATTATATTAAAAATATTGATTTTATAAATTGACATCACACCTAGTCTAAGGTGAAAATATTGAGAGTTGGTTCTCTTATTTTTAATATGATCATAATATCAACAAAAAAGAGCAGTTTGTCTTATGTCTTCAACTTTTTAACTTAGTTTTGTTTTGTCTTTATAGAACTGACTGAATTTTCTACTCTTATATTTAGTAGAACCATTAATAGTGCGCAGTCTTGGCTAGAATCCAATCATAAATAAGTGTAATTATAATTTATCCATCAAGTATAATATCCACTAAGTATCATCCCAATATTTTTAATGGATAAATTATAGTATATTTTTGGTATATTTGCTACAGGAAGAAATTGGTGTACAGTTTTAATTGTAAATTTCCATCCACTCATAGCTTCAGCTTTAACATACTTTGCTTTATATGTTTCCTAAATATATTTTTAGTATTTGTGTTGTGTTTTTCTTTTCTGGATAGTTCCTTTCAAGTGTGCTTAACTTCAAAATATATAGCAGTCTTCATTTCTTTCACAGTATCATATATTTTTATTTTATTAAAAAATACATTTTTATATCTTTGAACTGTTAATGATTTTTATCAAAGAGGAGGTACCAAACTGTATTTTCCGTTAATTTATATATAATGAGTACAGTTATATTTGGCTCTGTGATTTAACTCAAAATACTAGTATCTTAGAAAATTTCTAAAAAGTTAATTCTTAGAAAGTAATTATGTTCTTATTAAAATAAACACTTCTTGATTGTGTGAGCTATTTTCATAAATTCCCTAATCTCCCCCCCCTAAATTGTAAGCTTATTTTTTTCAGTTTCTGTTTTGTGAACCTGTACTTGGAGTTCAGAAAGTTGCAGTTTGGTAACTGTGTTTCTTCCATTCTTTGCTTTTCACATGAGCACTTAGGTTTAGAGCAACTGAATTAGGATGTTATAACTCCCTGTGATCCAACTATATTAATCAAGTGTAGGTTAGAAATTAACACAAGCATGAAAGGTGTGTGAATGGAGTGGCCATAAACATTTTCCTTTTCTGTCAAGTGACTGTGTTGTTTACAGCCTCAGATGAAACATCAACTGCAAGTTATTATTCCTCTTTCCTGGGATTCGCTGGGCAGAGAAACTTCCTGACACCCCTGAATATTGGGTTATTTAGCCTTGTTGCTGGGATTTTGCAATTTCTGGTAAAACACACACACACACACACACACACACACATACAAACAAAGAAAAAAACGTGCTGCCTGTCATCATCGCTGTAATTGAAGAAAGATTTAGTGGGCTTTTAGAATGTTCTTTACTTTGTGAAATTTTAAAGTGTGGAGAAAAAACAACAAAAGACCTCAACCTAGAATTCTTTCTTCAAAGAAATAGCAAGCAAAAAAAAAGTTAACCACTTAACAGAAAGACTAAAATAACCCCAACATCTAGTAAAGGACCCACTAGAAAAACTACTTGAAAGAATGTTTGGCAAGTCCACTCCATTTCAAGAGAAGCGGAAAAAAGAAGAGCCTCTAGGTGCAAGAATATTTATAGTAGCATATTTATACTTATCCAGTTTGGGAAGCAGACCATCCCCAATAGGAAAACAGATAAATAAACTGTAATTTTTCAGCAAGCTGAGAGAGACACTGATTTTCTCGAATAGCAAAAATAAAAACAAAATAATTTTTAAAAAGCTCAGATATACAGCCTCCTAAGTGTGCGTCGTTTACAATCATCCTTTCCCTGTTTATGGAAGCCTGCACACCATATTCTTCACTCCAGGATGGCCTGCTGTTTTCAGTTTCAGTCTGGGAGAGGAGACAAACAGCAGGATGTGAGAAATTGTTGACCTCCAATTAACAAATGAGCTTTTCTTCTTAAAGACCTAAGATAAGACTGGAGGAAGGAAAAGAGGTCAAATTTATTTGATGACACCATGTCAGTAAGCATAATGATTGCAGTGCAAATGAAAAACAAATGTAGATTCCCCCATATAGTTTCTTGGGATCTAAGTCCCAAAACAGAGTAAGTATCTAAAATTTGGCCCATTTCTGAGATTTACAATAATATTTTACTTGTATATTTTATTAGTCTACAAGGTATCAGTACAACTCACTGGGGGATTCAAACTACAGAAATTTATTAGTCACAGGTCTGAAGACAGGCCAGTTCAAGATCAAGTTGTCAGTCACTTGAGTTCCTGGAGGGGGTTCACTGTCTGGTTTGCAGATGGCTGGTGACTTCCCACTGTGTCCTCACCTGGAGGTGTCAGTTCCTCTCCCTATAAAGTCACCAGTGCTTTTGTGTTAGGGGCTCACACATACGACCTCACTTAACATTGAGCAGCTCCTCAACAGGCCCTTTGTCCAATATATTACTCAGAGGGTTATGACTTTGGCATATAAATTTTAAGGGACATAGTTCAGTCCATTGTCCATTAAATGTAATATTTTATTTTAACTTTTTTGGTATATTATAAATACTTTTAAAATGAGTGGTATTGTTTCCTTTATACCTGCTTCAGAATTCTAATTATTATTATTTTGTCTTCTTCTTAATGTGGGATTGATTAAGGACATTTGATTCTTTAAAAAAAACTGTTAATATATGACAGGTGCTAAGATATGATATTACACTTGAGCCTAAAATACGCAGTTGATCTAAAAATAGTTGCATGTATCCAATATTCGTTTTGTAAGTTAAGAAATTCCCTAACATCTTAATCTGATTCAGTTTTAATAAAATACAAAAACATATTTTCAAAGAGCTGAATTGCTATTCCTAACACAATAATGCCACATTACATCACTAAAATCGCAGTTACTTACAAAGCTGTTAGTATTTACCTTTGTTCTAGAATCTTCATTGGCAGTGGCTTCTCCTCAGTTACATCATGGTTTTGCTTTGCTCTTATGTTGGCTGTCAGCTGAAAAGTACTAAGAGTTGTTTGGGGTAAAATGGAGTGTGATTCACTTATCTTTGTTCCATATGGTCTCACATGTTCTAGCATACTAGCCAGTGTTTGTTATTTTTTTCCTGTGACAGAAATATGGAAGTCCTTATTAAGACAATGCTTAAGTTACATTTACCCTGTTGTACTGAGCAAAGGATCAGAGCTAAGAAACAAAGTACTGAAATTAAAGAGAAAAGGGCATGGTTACTTGGAAGCCATTAACTGGTGCCATTAATGTAACCAGTTTATCAGTAGAGCTACTTCTAGAAACCTTAAAGTTTGGAATTTAATTTAATTTAATTTTTTTTTATTTTTTATTTTTTTTTAAAGATTTATTTTTTATTTATACATACAAGCTGGGGTACAGGCCAGAGGTGTGGGGCGGCAAGAGGGTTCACCAGAGACAGAGCGGGTAGCAGAACAGGCAGATCAGAAATACACTGCTGAGGGGAGCAGCGGGCGAGGCAGGAGAGGTCTGCCGCACCATGTGGGATTCTCCCCGGCTGGGCGTCGAACTCGCGTCACCGCTGCCGACAGCTCCACAGCGCATAGCTTAACCGCTGCGCCACCTGGGAGGCCCTGGAATTTAATTTTACTAGGATAAATTGCTTAAGAGAATAAATACTTAAGTTATCACTTTCTTATTAATAGTAGGAGGTTATAGTAATTAAAATATAAATAAAGTCAACCAAAGGAATATACATTACACATTGAATCTTTAATCTGATTTTTATCAAGATTTATTTATTTATGCATACAAGCTGGGGTACAGGCCAGAGGCGTGGGGCGGTGACAGTGTTCACCAGAACCAGAATGGGGAGCAGAACAAGCAGATTGACAGAAACACTGACGAGTGGAGCAGCGGGCGAGGCAGGAGAGGTCTGCTGCGCCATGTGGGATTCTCCCCGGCCGGGCATCAGACTGGTGTTGCCACTGCCGCTGCTGACTGCTCCACAGTGCAGCGCTTAACCACTGCACCACCAGGGAGGCCCCTAGTCTGATTTTTTAAATTACGGTATAGGTGTTATAGCATTGTTAAATTTTAGGTGTGTAACACAGTGATTTGATTTTAGTATAGCTGAGAAATGATCACAAAAGTAAGTTTTGTGACTCTACCACTATCATAACTATTTGTGTGTGTGTGTGTGTGATGGATCTCTAAAATCTTAAATTCTAATATTTTAAAAATCAGCAGTCTTCATATTTTAAAGCAGATTTATATTAACAGGAAAAATCAGTAGAAAATTCAAAGCATTTCTTCTCAAATACTCCCTGTCCCTTTACCCTGAGATTGTCCCATTATTAACATACTGTTTTGGTATGGGGCATTTGTAGCAATTGGTGAATTAGTATTGACATATCATTTGTATTCTAAGTCCATATTTAAATTAGGGTTCACTCTGTGTTTCACAGCACCATGGACTTTGCCAAATACATCATGTCATTTATCTACCACAAGAGAATATACAGAATATTTTCACTGCCCCCAAAATCTCTTGGGTGCCACTTAGTCCTCCCTTCTTTCCTAGCCACCTTCTGCCAAGCACTGCTAATTGTTTTGTATCTATTGTTTTGCCTCTCCAAGGATATCATATAATAGGGATCATATAGTGTGTATTCTTTTCAGACTGGCTTCTTTCATTTAAATGCATGCATTTAAAATTATTTCAAGTCTTTTTCTGTGGTTTGATAGCTCATTTATTTCTATTGTTTGAATCGTATTCTACATGTCTCTACCATAGGTTTTTTGCCCATTCAACCCATTAAAGGACATCTTACTGCTTTTAGTTTTGACAAGTATGAGCAAATTTACTATAAATATGTGTATACAGGTTTATGTATAGCATAAATTTTCTGTTCATTTGAGTAAACACCTAGGAGTATGATTGGTGAATCAGATGATAAGAACATATTTAATTTTTAAAAAAACTGTCAAACAGTCTTCCAAAATAACTGTACCGTGTTGCATTCCCACCAACAATAAATGAGAGTTCCTGTAATTCTACATCCTTACCATCATTTGATATTGCCAATATTTTGGATTTTGGCCATGTTTAGTAGGTGAGTAGGGATATCTCATTGTTGTAAATATATTTAATACTTAAAAACATTACATGCTCAAATTATTATTAATTTATCTTTAAAAAATAGATATACACCATGGAATACTATTCAGCATGGAAAGAAGATAAACACATGCAATTTGCAGCGACATGGATGGAATTAGAGGGGATCATACTCAGTGAAATAACCAGAAAGAAAGAGAAAAATACCGAATGATTTCACTTATAACTGGACTATAGGGAGGCCGGGTGGGAGAGAGACAATCAGTGGGGGGAGGGGAGGGAGGCGGAGTGGGGGGGAGGAAAAGGGCACAAAATGGAATAGAAAAGAACACAAGGGACCATGAAGATGGATCACGGGTGAATTGGTGGTGGGCTACCCAAGGGGAATACAAAATGTAAAAGACATAAATAACAATAAAAATATATATTTATTAAAAAAAATAGAGATAGTGTTCCCTCAGTATTTTTCTCTACTTGTTAAACCATGCTACCTCTGCTTAGGGTGTAAGTACTTGTGAAAACTGTAGATAATGTAAAAGTCCTAATTTTATGGAGTGTAAGGAATCTGAGTTTGTATTATTTTGGAATACAACACAATCTTTTTTACTATTTAATTTTTGTCATAATGTCTTATAAATAGTCATTGTGTCATATAATAGACATCAATGTCATACCAAATATGTTTCAGGCACTCTCCAAGATACTGTAAAAACAAACAAAGCCATAAAAGTAAGTCTTTGAAAATGGCAGACCAGTTCTTACCTGCATGGCTGCAAAAAATACAAGAAAATTATTTTTTTCTCTAGAGGAATCAGCCTAGCATATATATGATCATGGGGATAAGGTCATAAAATTGTAAAATTACCTCTTTCTGTAAAAGATCCAACTAGATAGATCTCAATAAATCTAAATTAATCAATAGTTGCTATCAATTCACTAGAATGAATTTTCTTTTTCACACACTTATGTGTAGCACATAACTAGATATTTATAAAAATCAATATTTATTTTTAATGAATCTGAGCATAATAGTATCAGTATATCATTTTAAAATACCCAATATAAGCAGTACTGACAACTTAGAAAATTGACAAAACTTTATCAAAGAACTACATGATAAATAATTGAATTTTCTGTAATGAATTACTTGACACTGAATTAAAAAAAAAAAGCCTTTAAAACTGTTAGACTAGAAGATGGCATATTCTTATTAACCTCAGGATTTTCGAGTTAAGTCAAAACTATTTTCTGCTCAATCTTGCTATCTTAATCTTAAAAATATAAATGCTTGAGATGTAACTAAATTATGAAAGAGGAAGTATGTGAACATATTTTGAACACTATGTATCATTATATGTTTTAACACAGTGATTTTCAAACTGTGGATTACATTTACCTTTTCCATAACATAGTGAGTTTACTGGGTTGTGTATTGGATATAAAAAATAGAAAACATACCCAACAATAGAATTTAGAAAAATGGAAAGAATATGAGGGCTCTTTCAGTTTGCTGTTCTTTATCAATTTATGATATGCAATATATTTCTAAATATAGGCATAAACAAATATGAAAGGCCAGTGCTTAATAGTTACCGAAAATAGACATTTGATGAGCTATTAGCAATGTAAGATAACCATACTTATCCCTCATTTGAGGATATTTAAGGAAATAGGTCAATTTTATTAGCATTATTTGATCATAAATTATTCCCCTATTAATTTGCTAAGATAGCTTAGAAAAATATTAGGGATTTTTCACAGAATTGGTTGAGCAGCTAAATATTAAACAAAATAAACCAAAAAAAAAAAAATACAATCATCAAGTATAAGGAGAAATCACCTACATAAAAACTAAATAATGCAAGAAAGTATGTAGGACATTAAAAGTTAAGTGACAAGCTTGATTAACTACATGTGGAATATCACTGTTATTTAAAATTAGCATTGAAAATAAAACAGGACATAGTTTCTTCCTAATTCTTTCAGAAATGTTTTATATCATATTGTACAGTCAATAAATAATGACAAAGTGACTATCTAGAAGGCATATTTGTAACACAAATTCACACAGAAACGTGTTAAATTATCTCTATGTCACTATAGATTTCAATATGAGCATACAATTTAGACCATAATTAAAGTCTCACTTTCTTCCTAACTTGCACTTGGGCTCACATTTTTGTTAAACCACTCCACTCATATCAATATAAGTTAAGGCATATCAACTTTGTTGAAAACCATTTACTTATCAATTAACTAATCCAACAACATACTTCCGTGTCCAAAAGATATGAAGGAAGGTTCTGGGACAGACGTTTGTCTAACTATGAATGGCTGGTCAAATACATCACCCAGTTTTTCTTTTATACACACACACACACACACACACACACACACACACACACACACATTGTGTGTACATATATATATATATATACAATTTTCTTTGAACACAGTCAAAATCATTCCTCATGGATGTCCCATGTGACACAGATTACATGTACAAGCAAAACAGAATATTTCTTTCCTGAGCCTTTGCAGAATAAATGTGCAGACACATACTTATAGAGACTATAAATAAAGAGAAACATAAGAATAGTTACATTCTTTGAGGAGGTCTTGTCTACATAAAGATTAAGAAAACAAGCAACTCAGTATAATGCAATGAGATGGAGGTTACCAGGGATGATTCCCAAAAGAATCCATGTAAAAGGAAGGCCCAAAATTTTGTCTTCAAACCTATTTTTTTTTAAGATTTATTTATTTATGCATACAAGCTGGGGTATAGGCCAGAGGCGCGGGGCGGCGAGAGGGTTCACCAGAGACAGAGTGGGGAGCAGAACAGTCAGATCGATGGAAATACACTGCTGAGGGGAGCAGTGGGCGAGGCAGGAGAGGTCTGCTGCGCCATGTGGGATTCTCCCTGGCTGGGCATCGAACTCGCATCGCGCACTGCCAACAGCTCCCCAGCGCAGTGCTCAACCACTGCACCACCAGAGAGGCCCTGTCTTCAAACCTATTAATGTGAATTATTTATTCTGAAAATGTTCCTTTTTTTGGAAATACACTTCCTTTAAAAATGATCAGGGGCTTTTTAACATTTTAAGATTGAATGTGAAATAGTGTGAGACAATGGGTTTTCTCAAGAACTTTCTTTTGCTTTTTTAGCAATTACATACTTCATTCATTTTGGCTGAAATGTAATATTCATTGTATGCACACACTACATTTTATTCATTTGGCTGAGATACAATATTCATTATGGGTATTCTACAATTTGACAGGTGTTTCATTCCAAGTTTTTGGTCTCCTGAGTTGTTACCTATCTCCCTTAGTACGTATGCAATCATTTATTTTAGATATTAGCCTAGGAGTGCAATCGATATGTCAGTTTTCCAAGTGTACATCTTTATAAACTTTTTTCTCAGAATGTGTATTTTATTGTGCAAGAAATAATCATGTTAGTTTAGCTAAGCTATTAAGATAATGAGGGTATGTGTTGTCACATAACTCTTTCCATTCTAATAAAATGGTTTTATCACTTGACACTCAGCCAACAATAAACACAAAGACTGATCCCTGTCTTCTTCAGTACTTGTTGCTGCATGCTATGAAAAGCTTAACAACGGTCCCTAACAAAATTGCCACATCCTCCGAATCTTCAGAATTTGTGCATTTGTTAAATTATATTGCTAGGGGCCGTGGGGGCTGCAGATGGGACTGAAGTAGCTAATCATCTGACCTTAATATGAGAAGATTTTCCTGAATTATCTGTAATATATCTGCCTTATCTGCAATTCAAATGTAATCACAAGACCCATTTATATGTGGAAAGGATAGATAAGAGAGTCAGTCAGAATGATGCAATATGAGATCAAACTGAAGGGACATCACAGTCCTTGAAGAAAACAGGGAGCGATGAGCCAAGGAATCCAGGTAACCTCTGTGAGGGAGACACTGTAAAGGAAAGAAAATGTAGGGCACTCTAGAATCTTCAGGTAGAAATGGAACCCTTCCAACCATTATATAGCACTGTAAGATCCATTCCTGACTTCTGACATCTTAAATTCTAAAATTATAAATATGAATTGTAAATCTGTGGTACATTGTAAAATAGCAGTAGGAAACAAATAAATTGGTATATGTTTTTCCATAATTCTATAGTTTTAAGTTTCTCTGATCATTAACTAGAACAAATATCCCTTCAAACATATATTGGACATATATGATACTTTCTTGTAGAAAACATCTTTTATCTATTTTTATTCACTTTTCTATTACTCTTATCAAATTGTAAGAACACTTCACACATTATTACTGATAATCATTTGTTAGTATTAAAAACTGCAAATATCATCGCCAAATGTATAACTCCTTTCTAAAGTTTTGTTTGTCTTTTTAGTGAAGTTTCAAATTAAATATAATAAAATTTCCATATTATATTTTATTACTAATTTAAAAAGTACTTCTCTACCCTGATGTCAACCACATTTTTTACATAGTTATTTGAAGTTTTTTTTTTCTATAATATAGATAGATAGAGGGATGGATAGATTGAGAGAAAGAGATACATATATATAAATCGAGTTGATGTAGATACACAGGGAGAGAGGTTTGTATGTGATATACATTTAGGATACACTTTTCCTTTTTATATAGCTCATCATTTTCCATAACCCACATATTAAAGAAACAGTGATGAAGCATGTAACATACTTTATAACATACGATTGTAGAGAATTTGAATCTTCTAATGGGTTTTTATATTATTTTACCGGACATATTTCTGTCATTTTAACAGTGATACACACCGTTGTATTAAATTCATATAGTTTTCTAATATGTCTTAATAGTGGAATGTCAAGTCATCACCCATATTTCTTCCTGTTCAGAATTACCCTAGTTATTTTTGCCTCTTTTCTGTTTCATAGACTATATTTAAAATTAGATATCAAATTCTGTGTAAATTTTACTGGAATTTGTTACTGAATTTCTATCAAATCTACAGTTAAATTATGATATACTTTGCATCTTTATGGTATGTGACCTACTTACACATGCATTAACACTTTGAAGTTTTTAAATGTTCCTTAATACAGTTTTATTTTTCTAAATTCCTTGTGCATATTTGATAAAATATGATTTCTGCATACTTGAAATAATTTAATATTTTGCATCTGAAACTATTATTATCTGTCCATAATAGCTATCATTTTTAATTGTTATGAACCCTCCTCATAATTTGTAGAGTAAATCCTTTCTTCTACTTTTTGAAACACTTAGATTTACTTTCATGTGTTTCCCAGTATATCTTATTAATTGAATTATAGAAACATATTTTACTTTTCCACAAAATTATACAGTCTCTCAGTCATTTAAAATAGATCTTACCAGCATTGCAATCCAATGCAAATGGACATATCTACAACATAAAAATTTTGAAAATCAATGGCAAAGAAATGATAATTGGAAAAAAAATGGACACACACATTAAGACATAATTAGTTTAGGTGCAGCAGACCTCTCTTGTCTCACAAACTGCTCCTCTCAGCAGTGTGTTTCAGTAGATCTGCCTGTTTTACTCCCCACTCTGTCTCTGGTGAACCTTCTCACCACCCCCACACCTCTGGCCTACACCCCAATTATTGTATGAGTAATTAAAATAAATGAATATTAAAATAAGTATCATTAATTTAGTTAAAATGGCTTTAAAATAATTTAATTTTAAATTTCATAGAGCAGATTACTATAACTTACTTTCAGGATGCTGGCCAGATCTATTGCTCTTCTAAAAGTAAACTTCCCATCTATAATGACCACAAGTTCAATAACCCATAACTGTTCCATTAAGTTTACAAGGGTTCATAACCTATCTCCCTTCACATTGACTTTAGCTGTTTTAACTAGTACTGTTTGTCTGAGCAACTGCTAGTCAATCTCTTAAATGACTGAATACCCTTGAATTAACATGATACTAATATTAATATGAATTAACTTTTAAGAGATTAAATAGGGACATAATATTTGCTATTAGGGAAATAATTTAGATGGGTTAATTTTCACCCTTGTTTACAGCAATGTGACTGTTCATATCAAGAGAAAATATCACTATGATATTTCATTCAGTCACACAGTGATGATAAGATAGAAGTTATGGTAAAAATTGGATGTTATGGAAAACCGTGAGCACATGTGAGACATTCCAATAACTCCCTTTGCAGCAATCAGAGATTGAAAAATGAACCTGAGACACAGAAGATGCTGCCGTGGAGGTGGCTTGCATCAATTATTTTCTCTTTTGTAAATGTTACAACAGTTGCATCCCTCTGGGTGGATGAATCTGGAGAAGTTTGTGCTATAAAAGCATTCATTATCTTGGAATATAAAAAGCAATTAAATCAGAAGGATAGCAATATGATAAATGTTTTATTATTATGTTTATTTTGCTAAAGCTAGAGCTCACCATCAACCTTTAAACAACTGCATCCATCAGTCTTTATCACTCTAAATATAATTCCATAATTGGTTTTCCAATAAGATTAAATAAGGAACCTGAAAAAAATATTTACAACCTTGGACATTCAGCTCTACTCCTCCTATTTTTCTAATTTTGAAGAGATCCTTCCTGTGTGAAGGTTAGTTTTGGATCAGCAACTACAGGAATTCCAACCTTTTTCAGATCCAAGCACAGTGAAAGAAATATAGTTAATCTGGTTGCTTATACCAAGATTATCACTGGACTATATGTTCCTTTTGGAAGGGCAACTGCACCTCCAACAGTACAAGTGTGTTTATTCACATACTTGATAATTTTTAATTTTTCTGAATTGAACAAACATTGTTAATTGCATGCTACATTTGTTTCCATGTTGCACATCAGTGAGGCACCTTTATATAACCAAGCAAGCCTCATGTGAAATATAATCCCATTGGAATCAGCACTACCATTTAATTTTGCCTTAATGCATATTAATATGAGACAAGAGTATGCTCTTTATCACCACGTGAAGCTGGTGAAATAGAGCAGGTGGTGTTTGAGATCTGTTCACATCTCTATCACATACCTAAGGGGGAGAAACATGTTAGCACATTAGTACATTTGGCATGAAATCTCCGTTGGCTCTTCTCCTGGAGGGAAGAGGAAAAACAGGTGTGAACTGTGAAATCTCAACACTTGAAATACTAACAATAATTACAATTTAGATGAGATTAACAAGGACATTAGAGTCCAAAGACTTATTTTCATATAGCCCTACTGGTATATGTTTGCTTTTGTTGCCTGTGTTTTTGGCATTGTTACCAAGACCGACATCAAGGAATTTATTCCATTTTTGTTTTTGTTTTTCTTACATTTTCATATCGTGCATTTAACCCATATCAAGTTAATTTTTGTGATGACAGAAGATTGCAGCCCAATTTCATCCATTTGATTGTGAATATCCAGTTTTCCTAGCACTGTCTACTGTAGACACTGTGTTTTGGCATCATTGTTAAAGGTCTGTGGACCATGCATTCCTGGACTTCTCTTTGGCTCTCCAGCGTGTCCCGTCAGTCGATAATGCCTATTTTTATTTCAATGTCATGTTTTTTTTTAATATACATATTTTTAAAGATTTATTTATTTATGCATACAAGTTGGGGTACAGGCCAGAGGTGTGGGGCGGTGAGAGAGTTCACCAGAGACAGAGTGGGGAGCAGAACGGACAGATCAGAAATACACTGCTGAGGGGAGCAGCGGGCGAATAATCTGTTCTCATCAAGAAAATAGCATTTTAAAATTAGTGTATAGCCAAATGATTTTTTCAGCCTCTTGCTATAGTTCTGAATGACTTTGTGAAACAGAAATGTCAAGTTCACATTTAGGTCCATTTTTATATTTATTCATTTTGTTCATTAGAAACATCTAAAAGGCATATGACATTATTTATATTTTTGCAGCCGTTTTCATTAATTCGTGCCAAACTGTGAAATGTGTTGATTTCAGCATGACCAGGCCATGAAATCAGTTGTCAAACTCTTGATATACTGGCTTCTTACCCAAAAATTCTCTACATGAAAGATGTACCATGGAATGACATTGTTATAACCCTATTTTTTTCATGAAAATTACAGAACTAGAAAGAGATCTATGGGGGTTTTAATTCCATGTGAACAAAGAGTCCTATGACATTTCGGCCTAGATATGAAATTGTAATTGCAAAAAAAAAAGAAGAAGAAGAAGAAATCTTCATGCTACACTTTGTTTTTTTTTTCTAGACATGGGTTTTGACTATCGCTTAGTAAATGCATCGGACTTTGAAAATTATTCTTTTCTACATTTTTGGCATATCTTTTTTAGTAGTATCTATAAATATATGATCTTAAAATATAAATGCTACATCTAACATTAATATTTTTCTGTTAACTTGATATACAAGTAAGAGCGAATTTATTACTGATTCTTGTTTTCTAGTCTGAATTATTTACTCAGCATATTAATATTTAGTTTGCTTAGTTAATATTGATAATTATTATTCAGAACTGTCAAAATGCTCTTAACATTTGTGTATTTATACAACCTGGATCCAAAAATAGTATTGACCTGACTCAAATGATTTGTTCAACTATCTGCATATTATATGTGATAGCAGATCAATAATTGTCTCATAGATCCACATTTGTTTTAAAAGAAGCATGATTTGAGCTAATTAGAATTCTTGCCACAGATCCTTTAAATAAGTATCCTTCTTAAGTTATACATTAGACAAGCTTTTATGAGGCAATTATTTTAAAACTATTCGAGTGTTGATTATTAGAAATATATTCCCCCTCCACCCAGATAAAAGTATTAATGAAGGCACAAATTGAGACACTGGATTTAGGTTAAGTCATCCAAATCAATAACGTTTATTAATTTTTCTAGCTAATATATCAGTTTATTGAGTAACTTTTGTTAAAAAATAGATAAATGTTCTATGAAACATTCTTAAATTTACTTTGCAATTTCTTCCTTTTAGTTATATGCAATATGAAATATCAAAGTTGTTTTTCATTAAATGGTAGGTCCTCATGGGAAAGGAAATACATATTTAAGCTAAGTGACTAACTCCTGGTCAATCACCTTCAGCATTCCACAAAAAAATGTTAATAAATATTAATAAATATAGACTTTTAATAAAATTTTAGAAAATGCATTATAATAAAAGTGAATTAAAGAAACATAAAGCCAAGAATTCCTCTTGGCTAGTAAATACCTGGAGACTTGGTATTCTCAGAATAATCTCTCTCTCCCCAAAATTTGTTATTTCACTAGCCACATTTGCTCTATTGAAGGAAAAATAGCACTTAAAGCAATGCATTGCACTCATTTCTCCAAAGTACATTATGGTTTACATGTTAATAATTTATACTTTATGAGTTAATTGTTAGCATTACTTTTTATAGTTTTTCACAACTGTTGCATTGGCAAAAACATGTATTTTTTTGTGTATTTAATTATTGGTAAATTAATTTCTTTTTTAAAGATTTATTTATGCATACAAGCTGGGGTACAGGCCAGAGGTGTGGGGCGGCGAGAGGGTTCACCAGAGACAGAGTGGGGAACAGCACAGGCAAATCAAGGGAAATACACTGCTGAGTGGAGCACTGGGAAGGTAGGAGAGGTCTGCCTTGCCATGTGGGAATCTCCCTGGGCCGGAGTCAAACTCTTGCCGCCGCTACTGACAGCTCTACAGCGCAGTACTTAACCACTGTGCCACCAGGGAGGCCCATTTTGATTTATTTCTTCTATTAGCAGAATAGAAATCATAGACAGAATATAATCATGTGCAAATGTATTTTTGAGTACTTACTCTCCTATCAGCACATGCTTCAGAAGATGTTGAAATTGGTAGACATGAGTATTGCAGAACATATAATTTTGATGACATGTTTTAGAGCAAGATTCTAAAATAGCTTATCATTAAGTGTAAATGGAACACTGAAACACTATGGTCTTGTAGATGTTTATGAGCATGGGTATGATTAAACAGGCAATAGATAGAGACCTCAATGTATACCTTAACATAAGTGTGATCAAGTTTATTGTAGTTGATAAATAATCTAATGACTAGATTCACAACATATTGAATATTTCATATTCCTGCATTTCTCCAGGTTTTTTTTTTAAACAAACTAGTATCTAGTCAGTGACTTTCCATACTTTTGTACCAATTTTTACCTCTCTGACTGTGCAGTAGAGCTCTGTGAGGAATATGTAATAGTTGGAACATCATTGTAATGGTGCAGTAAATCCCAATTCTCACATTATTGATTGTTTAATTGCTGTAAAATAGAAGTAAAATGAATCCTGATTTTTTAAAAAGTTTTTCATGGAAGTATCATTGGTTTATAGCACTGTATAGGTCATAGGCATACAGCTTAGTAAAGTGACTATTATGTTACGTTCATCACTAAAATTCAAGTTTCCCTTCATCACTGTAGTTCATAAATTCACATTTTGGTGCAACTACCACTACTTTTCATCCCTTGAACTTTACATCAATGCATTAAATTATTTTGCCGATATTCAACATTTATTGAATTTCCAAATTTTTTGCATGTCTTAAAAATATCATATGTAGAACAAATTAGAAGGTTAAAACCTGGAAAGTTTGAAATCACATATAGTACTACCAAATGCATATACTGTGTTGGATAATATATTGCCATTCCTTTTCTAATTGTGTAATTATAATTTAATCACTATACCTAAAATAATCTATTTTAGAAAAAAATCTAGTTTTGATCTCTATAGTGATAAAATTTATTACTTTCTCAAGAACTTATTTTTGTTTTCATGTAAATTGAGTTTACACTGTGAACATTAATATCATTTACTGGTGAAGGAGGTAGTCATAAATATATTTATTAAGAAAATAAACACCTACTATGTTGCAGAAAGATGAAACAAACCTTAGGAAAAGTAATTGAAGCAGGCATATTTGTGAAGTAAAGTATTTTAGAGCATTTGTATTTTAAGTGTTTGTATGTGTTGACCTACTTCTCTCTAGAGACTATAGCAAGAACAAAAGGATTTCTTTAGCTTATGTGAAAAAATAATTATTTCTGAATAAATATTCTCCTGCTAATGCAATTGTCTGTCAAAACATCATAACTGAAAAGAAATCACTCACATTTTATTTTTTTTAAACTTTAATCATATGAACATCTATTTACTTGAAAAGTATCTGATAGAATGTAATTGTGAATAGGCTTTAGAAATATAACTTGTAAAAAATAATTTATTTCACATGGAGAACTTTAGTTTCCAATCATAATACCACAAATATAGAGATGTCAGGAAAAACACATTTTTTTTTACTGCTTGCTTAAGTGTGCTGTATCACCTCATCAGCAAAGTCTTCCTAGTAAATTAAGTCAAACTCATCATTTTCCCTTCTTTTCCATAAGCTATTTTTTTAAACTTCTATAAAATGTATTATCACAAATTTCATGTCAATTATAAAAATTATATTTATATTATTTTGGCCTATTTTAATTAGACTATAATATCACATATGTCTATCACAGCTGAACTTGTTTACCATCCAAAGTTAATTTCCCCTGGTTCTCTTGTATGAGTAATATATCATACACACACACACACACACACACACATACAAACACATATACACATGAATGGCATTTATAAATATATGTATATATTTATGTGAGAGAGAATATCCAAACCATAATATCATTATGGGATCAGTGTCCAAGAATGATATTTTACTAGAGTTTAGTTCAGAAGTCATTGATTTAATATTACTACTGAGGAGCATAAACAACTCAAACACCAACTGACCACAGAAAGGATTAATAATGGCAGGAAATTCAGACTCAGTCAAATTTTAGTTGTGTGTATTGGAATGACATACATGTAAGAGTCTATGTGTTATTTTATGGAGTCTTTGAAGTACAGATAATATGATTTAAGTGAATTACCAGTACTATTGTACTATTTTGTTGTTGTTTCGTTCTGCCATTGCTTTGGTGAGAAGAATTTGGACAACTTTGCTCATTGTCTTTCAAATATTGGAGAGCAATCAGAATGATAGTTTTATTTTCAATTGTGTAGTTCAACCATAGTTCAGGGCATTCTAAGCACAAACACGGGTGAAGGATGAGGCAGCACTGGTGGATTTTATAGGTGGTCATGTAGGTTTTTGTACCATCCGCAGCAAGGTAGCATCTTGCGAGGCTGTTCCTTCATTTTGACTTAAGCAAGCTAGCATAAGAAAACCTGTTTTATTTGTAATGGATTAAGGAAAGTTCTGATTTATTTTATGACTTAAATGAGATTTTATGACAATCTAGAGTAAAGGATCACCTACTCAGGCAGATTTCTGGGTAATCTGAATCATCTCCTTGTGTCTTCCACCTCTTTCCCTATCCCTTTACCTAGATGTTTTTTTCTTTTACCTAGGTGTTATCCCTTTACCTAGATGTTTCAGGAGCTCTTAGAATAATCACTGTGGTTAGCTTTCCTTTTTCTGCTACTATCAGATACTTTTCATTAGCAGATTGGGATATAGACACAGCCAATATGTAACCATTTTGTAAAAATGGATTTAAAAATCAAGTTATTGTGTAATATTTCTGAGTAAAATAATTCTGGGTAATATTTTAATAGCAAGCACCATAGCTCCATAGTTATATCACTCAACAGTTATTTTTTAAACAAAGTAGGATAAACTATCAAGGAATAAGATATTGGTGACTCATTAAAAATCATCAGAATGATTGAATTTCTATCATTGACTTCATTTATTAGGATGCTAAATATATAAATGCTTTCTTGTCACATTAACTCTTTTTTTAGAAGAGTTGTTTCAATAACTTTGTGTCATAGTGGTCAAACATATTTGTGATAGTTACTACAGAATGATAAAAACTGAAAAACACAGGGACTTATATGATATAAAGATATGACAGTGTATGCGGATGCCGGCTAAGAAAGCAAAAAGTAAAGAAGGTTATATATAGTCAAAATAACATCAAAATAAATGTAAAATTTTTGGGATATAATATTATTTAGCTTCTCAAAAATACTAAAGTACACACTGTTTAATACTGTGATTGTTCAAAGCTCCTTAAGCATAGAATTAAAATTAAGGTTTGAATTGAATGAATAGAAAAACAATGAAATAGTTTAATATAGTCCCTGATTTTCATTGTTCTTACATAATAACGTTAATCCTTTGACGGACCGTGGAGGAGTTTCAATAACCCTCATTAATGCTTTTAGATGCATTTAGGAATTAATGTAGAGAAACTATGTGCTATAAGGACAGACTTTGGTTAGAGATCAAAATCTAAATCTTAGGTAAAAGAACACATTGCTGGGTCGTATGGAAGCTCCATGTTTAGCATTCAAAGAAGATAAGCACATGCAATTTGCAGCAACATGGATGGAATTAGAGGGGTTCATACTCAGCGAAACAAGCCAGAAAGAAAGAGAAAAATACCAAATGGTTTCACTTATAATAGGACTATAGGGAAACCAAATAGGAGAGAGACACTTGGGAGGGTGGGGGGAAGGGGAGGATAAGGGCACAAAATGGCTAGAAAAGAACTCAAGGGACCACGGAGATGGATCACGGGTGAATTGGTGGTGGGTTACCCAAGGGAAATACGAATGTAAAAGATAGAAATAACAATAAAAATATATATTAAAAAAAAAGAGCACATTGGTTACTAAGCATTCTCATCTAAAAGAACTTCCCCATTGATGGAGTAATCATGAATAAACTGTAATAAAGAAGTGTGCAGAAAGGCATTAGGCAACCTGAAAATAGGAAATTTATATGAAAGGCGGTGGTTGAGGTTTCATCATTCAGTAGAAGACAAGGTCATGGGTCCTCAATTGGGATAAAAACCTCTGTGAAGGTACACCTTCAACAGAATCCAAACAGTAAGGGATTCAAGTTTATTTGTTTTAACAGTTATGCAACGTATAAAGACAAATTTAAGGAAGTGAAATAGCACACAAACACAACAGTTAATCAATGTCAATGATTTATGTAAGGAGAATTCTAATTACAAGATTTCAAAAGCTGACAAATCACGAAAAATAAAAAAAAAAAAAAAACAATAATAGGTTAAAACATTATTTTACTCCCTAACTATCCATTTCCCCATGCATTTCTTTTTTTTTTTTTTTTTTTTTGGCTGCATACTTTTCATCATCTGTCCAGTGACAAAAAGACAGGTAACCACTATGGAAGCAATGTTTCCTAAAACAATTGGCCTTCCTCTTTATTTTGACATTGATCAGCTTATTGAGGAAAATAATGAGGCATTTTATAAGAATATATGTTGCTAAACAAGTAGACAGAAATTGGCCTGTACAAGATAATAAGCCAAAATAAAAAAGAAACAAACAAAAAGTTGCACAGTGTTTATTTGATCATCATTTACACGTTACACATATTACATTAATGTGAGCGTCTTTGATATGTAGAACTCACATTTCATTTTATTTTCTGTTTTGTTTATGTTAGTATTTGTAATGTTAGGAGTGTGATACATAAGCAAGTTCTTAAAAATAATAGTGTTATTAACACTGAAAAAAACTCTCATGATGTGTGTTGAATGTCTTACTGTCAGAATTTATTCTGACATTTGCCCTTTAATATCTGCCCAGAAATAGTTGGCCATTATATTTATAAATACTTCATCTTATGGGAAAAAAAATGCAAACTGCAGGTCATTCTAGAGGTATAAGGAAATAAATTGGCAGAATAACTGTGAACTTTTGGAAAAACTGAAAGGTGGTCATATAAGTGAAGAACGTAATAGTATTCCATTTATAATGTTAGTCAGCACTCTAGTGCAGTTTATTTTTATTTTTTTAAGATTTAATTATTTATGCATACAAGCTTGGGTGTAGGCCAGACGTGTGGGGAGGTGAGAGGATTCACCAAAGACAGAGTGGGGAGCAGAAAAAGCAGATAGACTGAAGTACACTGCTGAGGGGAGCTGTGGGTGAGACAGGAGAGGTCTGCTGTGCCATGTGGGAATCTCCCTATGCTGGGGATTGAACTCATGCTGAAGTGGCTCTGGATAGCTTCATAGTGCTGTGCTTAACCCGTTGCGCCACCAGGGAGGCCCTGCAGTTTATTTTTAACTGGACATGTTTTATGTTAGAGGTGGAAGAGATTCATTTTGTTTTATATAAATAAACATTTTAATGTGTCTACTATATGTAAAAAGTAAAATAATATTTGAACAAGGACATTTCTACTTTGAAAGATATATATATATATATATATATATATATTTGATAGTTTCTTATTTTACATTTTAGAAATATGCAATTTTTTAATCTTGATGTCATTTTTCTGATATTACACTTAGAAGATTTGTAGATATTTTACACTATTGCTTGATATCTACACTACTACTGAGAGAGATTGAAAAAAAAAAATTCAAGCAATCACAAAACTTTCAGCAAGATAGATTTATGTTTTCCATTTTTATATTCTAAGAAAAACATTGTTCTTTTAAATTGATACTGTCAGCATTAACTTATATATTCTTCCAGAGATGTCCCATTGAGCAAACTGAAAGTTGCCTAGAAATTTATTGGAGAGTGAAACTTGATTTGAGAAATGTCATCAACGTGAACTGACATTTTTTTTTTTAACTTTTGACTTTGTGATCTACCTACACAAACATCATCCATTTAATCCTATAATGTCAGTTTATACCATATTATCTTCTGTTTAAATTCTGTGTGTTTGGATTCCTGCATATATGTAAATTTATTTCTGTGGGTATGCATATCTATGGAGACACTTTAGTTATAGAATGAATTAGCACCTATTATCACAGTATGTGAAGACAAGACTTTTTTTTTAATGTGTCCTACCAAATATTGCTAGGCACTTTATTTCCCAGACCATTGAATAATGAAATAGCATACTAAAATATGCTATTAATTGATGATGCACTGTCCTCATCACTTGTGAACATGAATGACTGTTTGTAATATGAAAAACTATGTTTTTCACATTGTGAATGTTTAAGCCAATATTTACTATCAGTTAATTTCATTGAACTGAGAACTCATATATTTTAACTAGTTCAAAATAAATATAAATACTTATATGTGAAAAATGATTCTATAGCACTGAGTTATGCAAGTAATCTCAAATAGACAATATTTAAATAGAAAGTTAATAGAAATTAGTAAATAAAATAAAAAAATAAATATATTAGTTGATGGCATTTTAGTATTTTCTGAGTATCAAAAGACATATGGTAATTATCTGCTGTATGTTTTCTTTTTTAGAATCATTAGATGAATGATCATTGCTCTTACTTTTTGTTAGTTAATAAGGAAGTTTAAAATATCCCCCTTGATTTCCATAAGTTCAGTGTAATCAGTATGGCTTTGGCAGTCTCTCATGACATTTTTTAATATATTCTTCCACATCACCCATGAACTGAGGGAAACATTTTGTACCAAAAGTCACATAATATCTTCTAAAATGTTTCAGAGGGCTCATGGTTCATGTAAAAGTATTACTTTTCCAGATGGAGGAAATTTGGAAATTTATGGGAAATAGCACTGAGGGTGTTGTAATTTGTAGTACTTTTCTCTTAGAGTTTTAATTTCTTTCCAGTTTATGGCTTTTGTCATATTTTCTTTTTAATTGATATATAGATATCTCCTATTACCCAATTGCTACTGCATGTTTTATTGACTGTATTCTTTATTATTTATTATAATATATGATACATGAGCAACATTTCTGGCCTCATAATAAAAGCTACTCCTGAAGTGATGCATTGCAAAGAGCCTGACCAGCTGCTCATTGATTGAAGAGAATATCTAATAAAGCGGCTAAACAATAGACCTGTAGACAAATTTTATTGGAATGGAAAGGATATATCTTTTATTATTGTAGTTCAACTAATGATCATTTTCATCACTTTTTGTGTAATTATTTACTTTTACTCTGGTCTCAAGCTAATCAATAAGTGATAACGATATCACGGCCCTCTTTGCACTGGGCTGGCTCAATAAATATATGTTGTAATGTTAAATATTAATACACTAAAACACTTATAGTGATCTTTTCAATAATATTTTTCACACTTTTAAATGAGTTGAGATAAAATATTACTTACAAGTCAACTTTATAGCATATTGATTATTATTACAATGCTGAATCTTTAATTCTATAGGACATCTCAAAATGTACTACATTGAATAAATAGATGGAATCTTTATTTCAATAACTTGAAATATCTAGTTCCATCCTCATCAGTTATGATTCAATAAAATGAGTGGGCCACAGATATTTGGATATGTTGCAGTATTCTCTGGGAGAATCTGAAGTTGTTAGTGACTATGGTTAAAAAAAAAGTAAAACTACATTGCAGCGGCTTTGTTATTTGGATAGATCTTTTCTACTTCACATTACACAAACTTATTTTGTTTCCAAAGATTTTCTTATATTTTTAAAGTATATAGAAATCCTAATATGTGCTATAAATTTGTCTTGCTATTTATGAAGTAGAAAACTTATTAGGAAAGTCTTTAGAGTATATAGGATCAATAAAAGATTATGAGACTCTTTTGAGCCAGAAAAGAGTCCAGAGACCACAGAGCAATATTAATTAACACTAAAAGGAAATAAAAGTTTAGATGAATGTTTTAATTTGGTCCAAATGAAAAAAATTTGCAAATGTAGAGAAAAGATGGGGGATGAAACTACTAGAGACGACTTAATTTGAACTGGGTTTATTACAGTAGATGGCCTGAATTGATTGTTTCATTTACTTTTATTAAAGATGCTTCAAATTACTTCATTCTTTATTAACCATAAGTTACAATACAATTTTCTATATATATATGAAAATTTCTCTCATATCAAAGGCATATTAAAAACCTTACTGACCCACTTAGTGAAGCATTGCTTCTTCTTTGGTGATCTAGTTACTTTTTTCTTTCAGGAAATTAAAAACAAAGCAAAACAAACCAAAAGCTGTTTTAGTTTATAAAAACAGTGCTTACAAAAAGTAATTTAAATTAATTATATTTCTCCATACATATCTTTGGCAAGCCTCATCTTCCAAAACCACTCCTGTGAGATTTAAACTCAAGTTCAGATAAGACATTAAAGCCCCCAGACAGATTCACAAAGGATATTATTTACCACAATGTTTCAACATAGATATACTTGAGGTTGAAGTCTATAATGTAATCTGCCATTTAGTATCCAAATGATAGTTAAGCACTGAGCCATTTTGGGCATTATTTTCAATGGAATCATTAAATTTCAGTTTCAGTTTCAGTCAATTTGAAACAGTCAGAACTGGATTCAACTCCTTTGAACCAGTCAAAACCTATATCAACCTGTTTGAACCATTTTTTTTTCCCAGTTATAAATGCTTTGAACCAGTTGGAACCAGTTTCAGCTGGTTGGAACTAGTTTCAACTAGTCAAAATTGGTTGAGCCAGTCAGAACTGGGTTAATCCAATGGTAACAAGTTTCAGTTGTTTTCAATTTCAGTTGGTTTGTTTCAGTTAGTTTGCTTGAACCCATCAGAACAGGTTTCAGCCAGTTTGAAACAATCAGGCTCAATTTCAACTGGTGGTTGGAACCAGTTGGAACAGGTTGGAACTGGTTTCAACCAGTCAGAAACATTTTGAGTCAATTGGAATCAGTTTCAGCCAGTTGGACCCAGTTGGAACATTTTTTCAGACAGTTTGAACTCATCAGAACCAGTTTCCGTTGGTTTTCATTGGTTAAAACCATTTCTGATTGGTTCCAATTGGGTGAACCTAGTTTTGCCTCGTTCAGACTCAATGAAACTGGTTTCAACTGAATCCAAATGACTCCAACTGGTTGGAACTGGCTCCAACTAAATCCCACTGGCTCAAACTAATTCTGACTGGTTCAAACCAACTGAAACTGAGACCAACTGAAAGTGAAACCAAATGAAATTTGTTCCAAGGGGCTCAACCAGATCTGACTGGATTAAATCAACAGAAATGGAAAACAACAAACTGGTTCTGACTGCATGAAACCGGCTGAAACTAGTTCCAACTGGATCCAACTGGCTGAAACTGGCTCTGACCTTCTGGTTTTGACCAAGGTGAAACCACTTCTGACTAGTTAATACCACCTGAAACTGATATAAACCTGATCCAATCGGCGGAAACCTGTTCTGGCCACCTGATACTGGTTCTGACTAGTTCAAGCCAGCTGAAATCAGTTTTCATGGGTTCAAACCAACTGTATCTACTTTACTCTCTCCTGTTACTGGTATTGATCGATATAATAAAATTTAAAACACACACTACGAGATTTAATAATCTCAGTTATATTTCAATAAGAAAACAGCCATATATTTATGCTAGTTAACTATTGCTATACTATTGTATGACAAACCATTCTAAACTCCACAGTCTAAACAATTCATTTTGAACTCTCACCAAAGTGCACATAGATGATTTTGACTGGTTTGTTCTTCAGGGCTTCTCTGGTCTCCATTACATTGCTTGTGTCAGGCTGAGAGTTAACTGGGGTAATTTGACATTTTTAGTTGACTCTCACATCAGTCCAATTGGCTAATGTAGGCAAGTTCTCCTAGTGGAGACACAGGTTAGAAGGGCAAGCAAAATATAGCCTTGAAAGTATCTTCATGTATCTGTGAATCCTGCAATCCTACACTGTCTCACTGCATAAACCAGTTACATGGCTGAACTAAAAGTTGTGAAGTGGAGAAATAAACTCCTTTGATTGGACTATATTTTATTGAATGCCACATGTCAAAGAACTGGATATAGGGTGTGTTAGAAGCATTCACACAATCAATCTATATTAGCCCTTGTTTCCTACAGATGTACTTGGACAAGTGTGATAATATCTAGATATAATAGATATAACCTATGTTTAGTAATATAATAATATATTTAAAGCAGGAAACTGAACTATGTCCAGTATGAAAAATAGCAAGCATGCATCAGTAAGGGATAAGTTAAGTATCTGCAAAAGTTCTAAAATAATTAACTGTAGTCACTGAATATTTACGTGCAAAATACTAAGTGGTGAAACAATCTGTATTTTATTGTTCTATATGCTATCATATTTTTAAATAAAATATGTTTATGAGGATTTGGAAGAACAGTAATTAAATGCTAAAGATGATTGATTGTCATCGGGGGAGGAATTAGGAGCATTGAGCAATGTGTGCATTATTATGAGATATACAAGGTATCTTTTTTGATTCTGCACCATAGACAAACATTACTATTTTTTTAAGTTTCTTTTTTTTTTTTTTAAGATTTATTTATTTATAAATACAGGCCAGAGACGTGGGGCGGCGAGAGGGTTCACCAGAGACAGAGTGGGGAGCAGAACAGGCAGATCAGAAATACACTGCTGAGGGGAGCAGCGGGCGAGGCAGGAGAGGTCTGCCGCGCCGTGTGGGATTCTCCCTGGCTAGGCATCAAACTCGCTGCCGACAGCTCCACAGCGCAGCGCTCAACTGCTGTGCCACCAGGGAGGCCCGTGTAGACAAACATTACTTATTTTGATTATTACCTATATCCTCACATAGCAACTTTTGAAAACGGTTGTATCCCCCATAAATTAATAGACAATGCAACCATACAGTAAATTAATTCCAAATGGGAAGAAAATGTCCATGTATCTCCCAGACTGTTATTTTATTTTGAATTAAGGTAAATTATATTATGTAGAATATAAATGTTACTCAGTGTTTCCTGCCATTCTCAGTCCAGTGATAGTCAATGTTTTGGCTAAACAGGCCTTGATGGTTCTGATACCATTGCAAGGTGCTCCTTAGTAATTAAAAATTAGGAAGGGCCTCCCTGGTGGGGCAGCGGTTAAGTGCTGCACTATGGAGCTTTTGGCAGAAGTGTCTTAAGGTTGACGCCCAGCCAGGGAGATTCCCACATGGTGGGCAGACCTCTCCTGCCTTGCCCCCTGCTCCCCTCAGCAGTGTATTTCTGTGGATCTGCCTGTTCTGCTCCCAACTCTGTCTCTGATGAATCCTCTCGCCGCCCCACGCCTCTGGCCTGTATCCCAGCTTTTGTGCATTAATAAACAAATCTTAAAAAAAAAATTAGGAAGCTTGAAAATAGTTATTATTTACAGTCCTAGAATTTACATGGTATCTCTATGGTCTTGCAGAAGTGTGGTCTCCTGCAAAGCGTGAGGATGAATGAGCATGGAGATGGGATTCTGCTTTTGTTGGAAGTTGGAAATCTAGAGTTTCATGGGCTCCTTGTTATGAATCTAAGACATAAAATAAATAATTTAAAACAAAAGGAAAACAAAAGTTCCACAAGTAGGCAGTTATGGAAATCAACCAAGATCTAAACAGCCATGATAGATGGAAGCCTGGCCTTTCATCTTATTCTGAGGTTGGCAGTGTGTTTATTAGAGATGGCCATCTTTGAAGTGGATGACTCTTTTAAATGGATCCCTGGGCAATCCAACCTTAAGTAAGGGAATTAGATTACCAAAAAGGAAAATGAAAAATATTGTTAGGGCTTATTCCACATTTAGCATATATCAATTTTATATAATACATGAGTTGCCAGCTGTTTTGGGTGTCTAGCATTAGATTTAATAACTATGTCTTGTGAACCTTCACAATTACTTTGTTAGATAATTTTTTCCTGCATTTAACTTTGCTAATAAGATGACAGCTCTCCCAAAAGGAAGAAAAAATGTTTTTTCTTTCACCCTCTGAATTTTTGTTGTGAGAAGCAATATCACACAATAGAAGAAAGGGGAGTCAGAGAGAACTGTACATATGTCTAGGATTTAGCACCATTTGATCATAAGCACATTGTTTGTTATTTATTATTTCTGAGCATCAGTCTCCATTACTGGGAAAAAATGGGGGAAAGGATGTCGGTGGGTAGTGGTTGTTTAACTATTTCTAATTCTTATTTGTATTCTACACTACAGCTTGCCAGTGTGAATTAGTTTGACTTCTTACTGTTTGACATTAGTAAATACATACAGCTTTTCTTCAACACTCATCCATAAACATAGCTTTTTTTCTTGCTTAAAACAAACAAAATTAAGGGATAGACAATATATTTTTATCCCCTAATTGTTTGGTTGATTCATATAAATTGTTTTATATTTTAATACACAATAAAATTTAATAAAAATTAATCAAAGAGATATTTTAGACTGGTCTCTTGCTGTTTGTAAAACAGATGACAACATTTCTAAAGTTATAAATTTAAATTATAGTGTATGTGCCATTGGGTATTCATATGCATAATTTCAGATATATGCAGCTACTTATTTTTCATAAATATGTAAATATTTTGTTTCATCTTTGGGGACAAAATCAGTGTATTACATCCAAATAATAATCTGAAGGGAACAACTATCTATTGAACTTGGTTCCAGAATTTATAATGAATAGAATGTGCCAATGTAAATGACTTTCAGGATTTGACTTTTCAAAGTGATTATCATATTGAAAAGAGAAACTGTTATAAATAATCTTTGGCGTTAAAGATATTGCCTATTGGTTTTAAAATTGAAAACTAAACAATGAAAAAATAAGATAAAAAATAAATTAGGACCTAAATTCAAAGAAAATCTAAAGGTAAATTAAAAGAAACAGAATTAGAAATATGTACTGACTACCAAATAATTATTTTTTTTCCTATTTGTATATTTTTCTTTAAGAGTTAAACTTAAAAAAAATATTTTAAAGTTTAACTGAAACTGACCTTTACAACATTGATTATTTTATATAATTAGTTTTTATGCAAGGGAGTATACATGTAAAATAAAAGCAAAGGTTCTATTAGAGTTTAATGATGGGTCCCTTGTTGTTCATGTCCATGAGTCCCTATATATCAATTATATTATAGAACTTTTAAGTTCAACAAAAGTTGACCTTTAGTGAACTTTCTCAAGTGTCTTGTACAGAGTGTCATCCCATACTTACCCAGCTGACAATAGATATTATCAGATTCTTAATGAAAATCAAATTTCTCTATATTCAGTAATTAGCTAGTAAAACTAATTAGTTGAGGACCTAAAAAAACTAGTGTTAAAGGTGATTAAGCCAAGTTAATGACTACAAAAATAATTATAGGTCCACAGTGAACTTCAGAATTGTAATTGGACTGTCTATCCCAGTTAATTAGATAATTAGCACACCAAGATTGTTGAAAAACTTTGAGCAGTTGGGAAAGTGCATTCATTTGAAATCTCACATTTAGATGTGCTCTTTAGCTTACTGTGATATTGCATATCTTCCAAGTTAAGGCAATGTAATTTAAAATTTTAAAATATAGTAGTTATCCAATGAATACTATTGCTATTAGCTTCTTTCCCTTTCCACCCAAATTTGATCAAAAAAACAAAATACTTCATCCAACAATGCCACATCCTGATCATTGAGATACAAACCAAATCAGTTTATTGTCATATTCTCTTAAGGAGTTTTGGCCTACTACATTTAACCTTATCATCATCTTAACACCATTCACAGTTAACTCATTGTCTCTATCAATGATAATTTAGACTGCTAATGTGGTAAAATTTAAATTCCAATGATAATTGGTCTTCAAGTAACTTACTATAACAAATGGTTTCAATTTGGAATTTCTTTTATGAAAATTTCCTGTAGTATTGTAAGGAATTTGTGTAGCAATATATTTAATGACTCCTGACCTTGGGGTTAAAGTAAGGTGATCTCTTTAAAGGACTTCTTTTATTCAGAAAATCTTTGAGAGATAATTATGACACACGTAATGTTTAGGTAGTTACTGATTATACAGAAAAAAAAAAAAAAGACAAAAAATTCCCTACCTTGAGTGTATTCCTTTTACTGGGAATACAGATTTAATTTTGGTTAATCATGGATCATAGAAACCTAAGGATATCAGGAATTACCAACATTGTATAGTGTTCATTATCCTTAATACTGATGTTACTGGGTTTGCCATCAAAACAGGTGTGCTGGGCACCATACTCTACAACTGTGAATATGGCAATGATGTATTGCTTATTAATTTTCTCCAGGTACTGTCTAAAATTGATCTTTTAAAGTATATTTATTATGTACATCCCAAGCATAGAAAATAGGAAGACACTTTAGCTAAAGAATATGTTCACATTATTCAATAGTTGTTTCAGAATATCTCAAGAAATATAATACTGATACATCTCTTGTCTCCTACGACTCTTTTTTTTTTTAAGATTTATTTATTTATACATACAGCTGGGGACAGGCCAGAGGTGTGAAGTGGTGAGAGGCTTCAGCAGAGAAAGAGTGGGGAGCAGAATAGGCAGATCAGAAATACACTGCTGAATTTTTAGGGTGTCTGAGTTGCAAAATAATAGACCAGTTCAATACAGTAGCAGGATACAAAATCAATGCACAAAAATCAATAGCCTTCCTATATGCAAACACCCAATCTGAAGAAGAAATTAAGAAATCCATCCCCTTCAAAATTGAAACCAAAAAATTCAAATATCTAGGAATAAATCTAACAAAAGACATAAAGGACTTATACAAAGAAAACTACAAA
>PVIJ01012166.1:0-51118 GCA_004024925.1 Scalopus aquaticus | reverse complement strand
CTATTCCAATAAAAATCTCAATGACATTCTTCAAAGAAATAGATCGACTACTGATGAAATTCATATGGAACCACAAAAAACCTCGCATAGCTAAAGCCCTACTAACTAAAAAGAAAGAAAACGGAGGAATTTCACTCCCTGATTTCAAACTATATTACAAAGCCATAATAATTAAAACAGCATGGTACTGGAACAAAAAACAGACGAAAGACCAATGAAACCGAATAGAATACCTAGAATTAAAGCCACATATCTATGAACAACTAATCTTTGACAAAGGAGCAAAAAAAATGTAGTGGAACAAGGACAGTCTATTCAATAAATGGTGCTGGGAAAACTGGACAGCCACATGCAAAAAAATGAAGCTAGACTACTACTTCACACCCTGTACAAAAGTCAACTCAAAATGGATAAAAGACCTGGATGGAAGACCTGAAACTATAAAATGTATAGAAGAAAATATAGGCAAAACTCTACACAACATACATCTCAGCAAAATCTTGAAAGACACATCCCTCAAAGCGAAGGAAGTGAAAGACAAGATAAACAGATAGGATTACATCAAAATAAAAAGCTTCTGTACAGCAAAAGAGACATTAACCAAAACTAACAGACACCCTACCAATTGGGAAAAGATCTTTGCACACAATACATCTGATAAAGGACTGATAACAAAAATTTATAAGGAACTCACACAACTCAACAAAAAAAGAGCCAATAACCCAATCAAAAAAAAGGGCAGAAGAGGACCTCCCTGGTGGCGCAACGGTTGAGCGCTGTGCTGTGGAGCTGTCAGCAGCAGCGATGCAAGTTCGACACCCAGCCGGGGAGAATCCCACATGGTGTGGCAGACCTCCCCTGCCTCGCCCACTGCTCCCCTCAGCAGTGTATTTAAAAAAAAAAAAAAAAAGGGCAGAAGAGCTCAAAAGGCAATTCTCTAAAGAAGAAAAGCAAATGGCCAACAGATACATGAAAAAATGCTCAACATCACTTATAATCAAGGAAATGCAAATCAAAACCACTATGAGATACCACCTCACACCTGTGAGGATGGCACACATTAAAAATATAGGCAACAACAAATGCTGGAAAGGATGTGGAGAAAAAGGAACTCTTCTACACTGCTGGTGGCAATGTGAACTGGTCCAACCACTATGGAAAGCTGCATGGCGATTCCTCAGACTGCTAAACATGGAGCTTCCATACAACCCAGCAATCCCACTTTTGGGAATTTACCCAAAGGATACAAAAACACTAATCCGAAAGGATACATGCACCCGTATGTTCATTGCGGCACTGTTCACAATAGCAAAGGTATGGAAGCAACCCAGATGTCCAAAAATAGATGACTGGATCAAGAAGATGTGGTACAAATACACAATGGAATACTATTCATCATGGAAAGAAGATAAACATATGCAATTTGCAGCAACATGGATGGAATTAGAGGGGATCATACTCAGTGAAATAAGCCAGAAAGAAAGAGAAAAATATCGAATGGTTTCACTTATAACAGGACTACGAGGAAACCAAATAGGAGAGAGACAATCAGCGGGGGGGAGGGGGGGGAGGCGGAGGGAGGGAAGGAAAAGGGCTATATTAAAAAAAAGTAACATTATTATTAGGAACATCATCATAGCATTTTTTTTTTTCCTTCATTACCTGATTTCAGTTTTTGGCTACTCAGCAAGTCTCCCCTTAGGAAACAATTTTATTCATGTGAAATCAGATTTAAAATGACACCAGTGCAGTCCAGAGGCAGAAAATACTTCCCAAAAGGGCAATGCAAAGATTTTGGAGTTTAAAGGTTTGTCTATAAGGATGGGATAACTAACACTTCTGTTTCAGGAACTTCTGTGCTTTAGCAAACATTTGACTAGTGTAAACTCCACCCTATTAGAAGCTTCATTTAGGAACTGTTCAATCACATGGTTTCTTGATGTGGGTGCCTGGCCATAAATACATAAGCACGCATGTACACGTGTGCACACACACACACACACACACACACACACCATATATGGCCTAGAAGAGTTTCTCCATTTCCCATTCCCCTAAGTCTAAGACCATGGTTCCCTGATTTGCCTCTTTTGTGGACCTTTCATCAAAGAAAGACCTCTTTGTCACAAAAACATAGGACCTGCATAATCTTAGAGTAAATGGCATTCCTTTCAATTAAATAAATGTAGCCTTAGAAAAAGTCCCTTCACTATCCTTATTTTTCTTACTTTACCTCATACCAATGAAATTTTGTCACAGATCTGTGTTTGGAAACCACTGGCAGAGAGACAACAAAGTTAATGAGCTAAATAGAGAACGGGAAAGGCTGACTCACCTCACCAAGGTGAGGAATGTTCCAGGGTAGACAAACACCAGTAAATACTCAATTCAAAAAAGAACAGTTTAAGATCAACCTCAGTATTTTAAGTGGTTTTGACCACTGCGCATTTAATAGATGTTGCACAGCCAAGCGAAGGGGAGAGTGCTGGCTCAAGGCAAGCAGGGCTGCTTCTCTTCCTTTTTTCAGAGATTAGTCACATAACCAAATACGAAGGCCTAGTTATTTAATTATTTTACAATTATTATTTATTTCAATATAATTTTTCACTAAGTATGTCTGGCCTATTCCAGTAATTGCCAGAGAGTACTGCGTGAGATTCACACCCACAAATATGTGCTTGGGTGTTCATTCTGAGAACAGTACCCTTCTTGGTGACTCTGCGGCATTCACACAGATTATGAAGTTCACAGTGTTCAAGGTATCACCCAGAGCAGGGCTACACACAGTCCTTGCTTTGAGGTTCTGTTTTCCAAGTTTATATAGACAGCACACACAGTATTAAAAAACAAAACAGAAGCAAAAACAAAAACCAGGATATACCAAAGAATTAGTTATATTTTGGTTGTGCTGTCTCCCTTAATCCTTTTAAAGAGAGAAAGGAAGGAAGGAAAAAGGATGGAAGGGAGAGAGAGAAAGAGCGAAGGAGAGGAAATAGAAAGCAATATTGGTTCCCAGAAAGAAGGGCAATGGTTGGTGGGAGATTTATGGGAATTGAGAGTCCTTATTCTGCCCAGTTTGTTCGGGAATTCTTCCTGCTGGAGGGTGATTTGTTAACTGCTGTCTGGCCAACCTTTCCAGGGAGTCAATTTTGGACTCTAATCTTCACATTTAGAATCACCAAAGCCAAGCCAAGATTGTTTTATACTAGGAATAGGTTTTTATAGGATGCAGCTACTTCATGCATTGTGTGGTAATTGGTGAATATTTAAGAACACAGTCATGACAGAAAAAAAAATGCAGTTATATAACCATAATCTGGAAAGCACTAATGTTGGAAAGCAAAGGTATTGCCCCCAAGTGACAGTAAGTATGAAATGATTAAACACTCAAACTTCTGAACTCTTCTAAAGTCATAAAGGACTTTCAATGATGTTTCAGAACATACATCATGACACTCACATTTCTGTTTTGTGAGCTACTTTCCCTTCAGAAACAGTGATAACAATAATAATAACAGTAGTAGTGAGCATGTATTAAATTCTTTCCACATGCCAACCACTATCCTAAACAGAGAATCACATTTAGTTCTCATAGGATCCCCAAGGTCAGTTAATAAAATCATGCTGTTCTAGAGATGAGGAAACCATGTATCAGAGACTTGAAATGACTTACCTAAAGTGAATTAGATAATAAATATGAAGCTAAGGTTTGAGTCCACGCCATCTGACCCCACATTTGAAGACCTTTATACCGTTATATACTTCCTTCCATGTTACTACTTTTCTCGCTAAAGGAAATGGATAATATATCTTTTCAGTCACTGAGCTTTAAAGTTGGATAGATATAGATTCAAATCTTGATGTATAACTGGAGAAAAATAGCTGAATTTCCATCTTAAGGCTTCCTTTCTTTGGCTTTGGGTTTTTATGTTTGTTTGTTTTTTATAAAATAGAGATAATCATACCACTTTGTAAGATTACTATAAAAGTAGCAGGTGATACATGATAGTCACTAAATAAATGCCTAGAAAGAATTATAACAGTACAGACTGGACACAGATTTTCATGATTAGAGAGTAAAAACACAGAGACAAGCAAAAGGCACAGGGCCCAGGCACTCAGACAGGATCGCCAGGGTAAAGGATAATTAGCCGTAGATGATTTTCATGAAAATTTAAGGAAATAAGCTTCCCTCTAGGGAACTAAATTGATAAAGTAAACTGAGTAAAGTTGCAAAATAAAAAGTGATTTCATGGAAAACATGAACAGATCAATTTCAAGCAAGGACATTAAAATAGTAATGAAAAGTCTCCCCAAATATGAAAGGACAGGACCAGGTAGTCTCACTAGTGAGTTCTACCAAACCTTCAAAGGTGGACTAATGTCAATTATCCTCAAA
This sequence comes from Scalopus aquaticus, assembly GCA_004024925.1. Taxonomy (NCBI): domain Eukaryota; kingdom Metazoa; phylum Chordata; class Mammalia; order Eulipotyphla; family Talpidae; genus Scalopus; species Scalopus aquaticus. The sequence goes on along the minus strand of PVIJ01012166.1, from coordinate 46,719 downwards.
GTCTTTAAAAATTTTGAGAAAGAAGGAATACTTCCAAACATATCTTAAGAGGTCAACATTACCCTAATACCAAATCAGACAAAGACAACACAAAAAATTAAATTTCAGACCAATTTCCCTGATGAACATGACACCAAAATCCTCAGCAAAATTTTAGCAAACTGAATTTAACAATGCACTAAAGGATCATACACCATGACCAAGTGGGATTTTTTCCACGGACACAAGGATAGTTTAACATCCAAAAATTAACCAACATAATTCACCACATTAAAAAAAGGAAAGAAAAAATTCCTATCAATAGATATTGAGAAAAGGATTTGACAAGATTCAACATCCACTTATGATAAAGACTCTCAACAATGGAATAGATGGAACATATTTTAATATAATAAAGGCCATATGTAACAAGCCCATAACTAAAATTATTCTTTTTTTTTTAAGACTTATTCATTTATGCAGACAAGCTGGGATAGAGGCCAGAGGCGTGGGGTGGCAAGAGGGTTCACCAGAGACAGACTGGGGTCATGAAAAACTGAAAGCTTTTCCACTAAGATTTGGTGTAAGACAAGGATTCCACTCTTACCACGACTATTCAACATAGTTTTGAGTTGCTAGCTACAGCAATTAGTCAACAGAAGGATATTAAAGGCATCCAAATTGGGAAGAAGTAAAACTATCATTATATATACATAGAAAACCCTAAATATTCCACTAAAAAAACTAACTAAAACAATAAATCAGTTCAGCAAAATGGCTGGTTACAATATTAATACACAAAAATCAGGTGTGTTTCTGTACGCAAATAATGATCTAGAATAGGAAGAAATCAAGAAAACAATAAGAATTATATATCTAGGAGTAAATCTAACAAAGGAGGTCAAGGAGCTATGCAATGAAAACTACAAGACATTGTTAAACAAATTAGAGGGTACAAAGATCTGGAAAGCTATTCTGTTTGTGGACTGGAAGAATTAATATCAAAATGGCCATATTACCCAAAGCAATATATGGATTTAATGCAATCCCTATCAAAGTTTCAATAGCTTTCTTCAAAGAAATAGAACAAATATTACTGAAATTCAAATGGAATCACAAAGATCCGGAATAGCCAAAGCAATACTTTGGCTACTCAAAGCCAAAAAAAAATAAAATAAAATAATAAATAAATAAATAAATAAAAGATGAGTGGTATTATCACAGTTCGACTTCAAACTATACTATAAGCTGACAACAATAAAAATAGTATGGCATTGGGATAAAAACAGACATATAAACTAATGAATAGAACTGAGATCCCAGAAATAAACCCATATCTATCTGGACAGTTAATCCAAGACAAAGGAGTCAATGGTATACATTTGAAAAGGAAAGCTTTTTTGATAAAGAACACTGGGAAAACAGAACAAACACATGCAAAAGAATGAAACTAGACTACAACCCCACACTACACATAAAAAGTAACTCAAATGGATAAGAGACTTAGATGTAAGAAACCTATACAAATACCATTTCATTCTTAAAGGTTCCACCTCAGACTCTCAGGTTCTTGTTAGTCCAGGTTTCTAACACTTTACAACCATCTTCTCTTCCCAACCACCTCCTTGTAGATGTCGGTTTCCAGCACTAAACCCATACATTAAACTTCATATACACTATTTTCCCACTTCTATAATTTGTAAGGTCAAATCATTATGAAAAATGATATATATAAATAAATATATACAAAATAAATATAAAAACAAATATATATACAAAATAAATACAAAATATATATACAGAATATATACAAAATATACAAAATAAATATAAAATACATTCATCCTGGTTCTTCTACTTCTAGGATAAGAACCTTGACTCACACAAAGGGCCTTCTTTTATGCATCAGGAATGTTGTAATAACCTGAGGAAATACTAATGAATAAGGTACAATCCTCATGTCCATAAAATATCCAGTTCTTAAAGCAGAAGTCACATGAAATTATAAAGCTTCTATTGATTTGTCTGATCTGGACATTCCATATAAGTGAAATCATGTAATATGGGGCCTTGTCTGTCTGTTTTTTTTTCCCAATTAGCATATTTTCCCATTTAGCATTTAGCATATTTGTTCACATTGCACCGTGGATAAGCACTTGACTCATTTTTATGGCTGATTAACATTCAATTTTATAGATATATCACATTTTATTTATTCATTCTTCTACTGAGGGACATTTGGGTTGTTTCCCCTTTTTGGAATCAGAGAGTTCCAAGGTAGCATGGAGCTAGATAGTGATGGCTGCATAATACTGTGAACATACTAAATGTCACCGAATAATGCACTTTTAAATTAATTTTATATTGTGTTAATTTCACTTCAATATTTTTAAAGGTTCTGAAGTTATACAGTTGATTAACTTTCGCTTAAAATTTTTACATGTTTATCTCTAATTGTTTAGGTGAAATTGAAGAGATTCCATTGGAGATCATGGGTGCCAAGCTGGTGAAAAGAACACTGTGTGTTCATTAAAATAGATATTTTCAGTGATAAGATTAGATATTTTCCAAATTTGACTAGAATCTGCTTCATATATTATTCTTTGCTCTGCTATTTGGCTACAAGCCTGCCATTGATTGACTTCTTGACATGCACATAGAATCAATTAGCATTCAGCCTCTGAGAATAATTCTCTTAATAGGTTACTGCTTTCATTCACCACTTAGCCAACAGAGAAATATTTCTTTCCACAAACTCCATACTTTTTGGGAAGGCATTTGGTAACACTTATCAGCCTGCACATGCCAGCAATTACATGTCAATAGAATTTCTATATTCAATTCTTGTATATAAGGAACATATTTAGCCAAAATTTCCAGTCCTCTCACAATTTTCTGAACTCACCGGTTTGTCTTTTCTCCATGCAGTGACTTTGGAGACATCAGAGAAAGACCCACCACACTGCCTCCAAACTTGCCCTAAAAAAAGGACAGTATATAAGTAGGTATCAAAATTGAGAATGACATGCCAGTTTTATTTCCCTCTTGTTTCAGGAGGTACAATGAAGAAACATTATTTGCTTACTTCTTCTTACAACGTTTCCTTCAAGTGAAAACTCAACTTCCTTTTTCTCAGTTGCTTTATTTCTTTCTTTTGCCAATTATCTCATCTCAATATCCTTATTAAAGAACCTTCTCTCCCAATCTCCCTCCACTATCCTTTTCTTGCATTATTGTACTCTTCAGTCACACTCCTATTTAGCTCCTCGAATGTGTAAAACTCATCTCAGTTTCAGGACCTTTAACATTGCTGCTCTTCCTGCTTGGGATTTTCTTCCTTGACAATGTCATGTGACTACCTTTCCATCATTCAAGTCTCAAATCATTCCGTAACTTTTCACAATGGATTTCCCAAGGTAAGAGAAATTCTACTCTACTACAGTATTCCTTTTTTTTTTTTTTTCAATTTTCTGTATCTCCTCACTAGATCATGTGGTCCTTGATAATAGGGATTCTATGTATCTAGTTCACAACTGTTTTCTCAGAATTTTGAACAATGTCAGAGCAGATAGTAATGCACAATTAATATCTTGGCTGACTGACTAATTAACTGGCAGTAATCATGACAATAAATATAAAATTGTAACAATGGCTCAACCAACCCTTATAACACAGAATGCTGGGAAAAATCAAGCATTCTTTATTCATTCACTTGTTTGTTTACATTGGTTGGTCCTTTGAAGTGGGACAGAGAGGAGAAGATTTTAAGTTGTTTTGACATTTTGATTCTGAAGTCTTATCAATATTTCAAGAAGTGATATCAAGTAGGAAATTTTATAGATTGGCCTAAACAAAAATTAGAGATAAATTAATAAGACATCTGCTTCTCAGAGTTTACTAAAAGTGGGCATGGATAAGATCATTCAGTAATAGCAAGAATAATAATAAGAGAAGAGTGCAAATAGGAATGGGTAATACTGGAAAGGGAACAGACCAGGAGGTATCAATGAGAGAGGAGGATAACCATTCAAAATGTGAAGCCCGACAGAAAAGAGTTATTATGGGTTGAATATCTGTGTCCTCAAAAATTCATATGTTAAAATTCTGATCCTCAACATGATGGTATTTGAAGGTGGTGGCTTGGGCTGATCGTAACTAGGTTTATATGATGTTATGAGGGTGGAGTCCCCATGATGGTATTAGTGCCCTGTAAAGTCAAGGAAGAAACACCAGAATTTTCTCTCCCTTTGTACTCACACAAAGAAAAGAGGATGTGACCACATAGTGCAAGAACAGCTCTCTGCAGGTCTGGCAGCATGTCTTTATCATGAACTAAGTCTGCCAGCACTTTGCTTGTGGACTCCCTGACTCCAGAACTGTGAGAAAAATGATCTTTGTTATCTAAGTCACCCCGTCTGTGGAAATTCATTATAATAGTTTGAGTTGACTAAGAGTGTTTCAAGAAGGAGAAAATTGTACATTGTGTGAAACATTGCTGAACCTGAAATAATATAAGAACTAAAAAGTGACCATTGAATTTAATCATGTGAAAGTTACTGATAACCTTTGCTTGAGCTGTTTTACTGAAGTGGTGCGGCCAGAAATCAAACAGGGAATCACATATAGGAATATAAGGATTATGAATAAGTGACTCTTTTAAATATACATACACACAAAATAAATGTTTGCTATATGTGAACTTGGGCAAACCTCAGACATTATTTGAACTTCAACTTTATAACTTTATCAGCTCACAATTATCTTGAAGATCTGTCATAAGTATTAAATGGTATGACATGGAAATATTAGAATGCCACGAACACTAAAGAAATTCAGACTCTTCACTTCCCTCACTTGAGAATTTTTAAAATAAATCTGTTGATCACAATCAAAACTTTTGTTAATTGTTCAATAAAAAGCTATTCAGAAGGAGTAATTTCCATATATGAATTGAGATTTTATAGACTATTTCCTAAGTTACCCACCCTCCATTTTTTATCCCCTATTCATTATTTCCTACAGAAACAATTTTACATGTTTGTTTATGTAAGATTCTTTATATGACTCTCTCTTAGGAGGTTGCATTTCTTCATTGGTCAAGATGGCAATGAGCTTGAAAAATACAAAATGCCCATGACCACTTCAGCTTATAACATTATTTCAGACCTGCTGAAATCATTAAAAATTTGCAATATTCATTTCATATTTCAACTCTATAGGAATGCTGAACACAAATGACCATATGCTTATTGCACTACTATCTTGTTTTGACTCCAAGTGCATTGCACTCCAGGCCCTTATTGAACACTGTAAAATCGGTGGCCTCAATGGCAGTTATCACTCATGACCCTTCAGTTCAGGTACTCCTCCTCTGAGTATAGAGGGCATCGTCAAATGGGTATCTCCCCACTAACTCCTTTTTTCTAGTAGAGAGAAACCAAAGAGATTATGTCCCTTTTCTTTAGAACACCAATTAGAATATCAGTAACTCTCTTAGGTCTAGTTGACCAGACTCCAGCATTGGACTGTGATTTTTAGCAAGGTAGACAGAGACCATAAGGGACCATTTAGATTTTTTAATAGCAGTAGCAGCAGCAGCAGCCACCGCCATGGTATTCTGCCTGCAGAGGCAATACTTAACCAGCCTGTTTGGGTTGAAAGCTTTTGGCTTTTTCCCTGTTGGCACAGAAGTGCCAAGAACCAGTCACTATGCCTTTCTCTATCTTCCCATTGATTCTATGAGATGCTGGTATTCTTTCAAACTTAAATATTGATATATGCTTTTTATTTTCCTCCTCCTAGTATTACCATTACAGTTTTTGTTATCTTCAATTGAGACATTTCTAATAGAGAAGGTGGTCCTTACTTGAGAGACCCATGTAAGAACTTAGTAACCTTGCTTTGAATGATTTGTTACTCTTGGCAGGTTTCAGGGGGAAAAAAACAACCTCCACTTTCTTGCCAGAGCTTCTATTGCCAGTGACTATCACTCTGGGGTTTTTCTCCAGAGAAAGAGAACAGGGCAGGGGGTGGGGAGCAGCATTGAAATTTAGATTGCCACTCCACTGAATAAAGAAATGGTATTACATTACTGTAATTAATTTTTCTAAAGTAAGTCCCACATAAAATATCTACTAGACTCTGTTTATTGGAAAGTATCAACACATTAGACAAACTTAGCGTTTTTGATTTACTCAAGACAGTTAAGTCGATGAATTTCAGTTGTGTCTGTTACAAATCTGGCTCTGACTTGTAAAAATGTCTATTTTGGTTAAGATTGAGTAGACTATATGCTATATATGTATATATGCATTTCCCTGCCTCTTATGAGAGACAAAGATATATGAGAAAGCTGTTTATCCCTAGAGCACCAAGCATCTTACTGAATCCCTTTGAAATGTTAAAATTTGGAGCCACTGGTCTGTTATCTATAGAGAGCAAAACAATACTGTGGCTTCAGGAGAAATGGATAGGAGGGGGTGAAATGGGAAGAAAAACACCAATAGAAATGATAAACTGGGTTTTAATGACAAAGTCACTTTGCCAACTATAACTCAGGTGCTGGGTAAGCTGATCTGACTTCATTAGGTGATAGCCAGCCTCCCAAAGCCATCATCAGCCTGGATGAGAGCCATATGTGTTGGTCGCACAAATGGACATTGATTTTTCAATAAACTGGAACCCAAAGCCAACATCATTCCAATGATATCTTTTCTCAGGAGAGAGAATTTCTCGCTCACGCCTGGCACCATGTCTAAGCTCTTATATTACAAGAATTACATGGGTGAAGCAGAGTAGAAAACATCAGCTCACTTAAGTCATGTGATAAATGAGGCAATTAAGTCAATTAGATGCACAGTTACTGAGTTATATGTTTTGCTTTGTAAAATATAATTTTAAATCAGATCATCTGTCTTACCATTCTTGACAGCATTAGAATTTTGTGGAGCAGAAAAGATGTGGTTCATTACTCTGAAAACAGTGCCTAGTCTCCCAACTGGATAAAGTAATCTTGGCCTTTAAGTTAGAGGTTGTGATCTCTTAATTCTTTCTCTGTAAGAAAGCAGAACACATTTTGTATTGCTGTTTGTCCACATTTTTTTTAAATATATGACTTTTCTACTAGTCAAGTGATTGGAAAATCAGTAGATAGAACATTAACTGTTTTGATGCTTGATTCACTAGATGTATCCACGTCCAGAGGAAAGAGAGTGTATAGTTGTAACTCGTTCAAGTTGTTCTGGGAAGAGTTATTTGAGAGACTTTGTAATGAAAGGATGAACAGACATTGTGTTTAAGGGAAGAGTGCCAGGACTTTTAGTGGCTTAATTAAATGCTCTTCACTTGTTATGTAGAACCCTTCCTCTTGTTATGTAGAACTTGTCACTGGGGAAGAGGTGCATATATCTACAAGCAATCAAGTAGCCTCCTGGGAAAAACAACCATAAATAAGACCCTTAGCTTTTGGACAATCAACACTGAAAAAGCCTGATCCTATATAAATCCTGTGGGTAGGTCTGCACACCAGAAGCCACAGGGAAACCATGTGGTAACCACAAATGAAGGTAACACTGAACTGGGGGACAAGGCTATATTAGATATCAGTAAATTACACATGAGCTAAATTATGTTTCTTTTACCTTCTACAAATTACACTTTCTTTGTTTTAAAGTAGTGAATTGAAGGATTTTTTTGAACCATTGAAGAGGCAGGATATTTTATATATAAACAGGGGTTCCTTTGGTCAGGGCACATGCTCCAAAACCTACCACTCACTCTAACTACTCTTACTCTCTCTAGTTCATTAATTATGTGTTGTGTTTTTGTTTTTTTCTTGTTTGTTTACTTTCTGGAACCCAGCAGACAGTTGAGTCCTTTACCATTTGCCTAAATAGTTATGGGGACAGGATACTGATTTTATCATGTTATGGGGCTGAGATTGGAAATCCCTTCTAACCCAGTCACCTGGGTATATGAGCAGAAAACTCTGAACCTGTGAGGAGAAACTGAGTTGTAACTTGGGGAGCATTTTTGGTTGAACTGAGTGTGTGAATTGCAATTTCACACACTTAGGGTGGGCATTTACTAAGGGCAAGAGAGAACATCACACATTGATTTTTAAGACAGAAGAATCGATAAAAGATTATGTAAATCTTAAATCTGAAAAATACTATCAAATTGATCTCAGAAAGGTCAAACTAGGTTAAAAACTGACCAGAAGTTCCTGAGGGGACCAATTCCCATTGGTCATTATGAATCTTTTTAAGTTATGCTGATCTGATGGGGGAAAATTGCTGCTTTGATTTGAATTTTCCTGAATACTATTATGTTTAACATATTTTCAAATAAATGATGGCCATTTGTATTTTTTTAAAGAACCGAAAGTTTATAATGATCATTCATTTTTAAAATCAGTTTATTTGCTTTTTTCTTTTTAGAACTATAGGTGTCATATTATTCTCTTTCTCTGTTGTATCTGTAGCAAATATTTCACTCCACGGGATTACTTGCCCTTTAATTTTGATGTTGAAGATTTCATTATGCAGAAATTCTAAAAGCATCTAGAAAATCCAAGAATTTTTTCAGTCTAGAGGGTTTAATGTTTTTCATATTTCCCCCTCAGTTCCATGACTGTCTTGTGCTTCCTTTTAAGAAGTATGTAAACTTTTATATTTACGTTTGATTATTTAATCAGGTGAAAGCTATTTTGATGTTTGTGTGAGGCAGAAATATAATTTCTTAGAACACGGATAGCTAACTACCTCCACATCATTTTTTCAGTATTTGAAGGTCTAGTTGTATCTTAAATTAACAGGTATATATATTTTTTGGTTCATTTTGAGATTCCAGAAAGTAACTTCCTGATTGGAGATTTGGGCTTGCTGATTGCTTAACATCCTTTTCTCTGGATTCCTCAGAATTAGATAATAAACACTTAGAGTCTGATAAGGATGAAAATGTACAGCATTAGGTTTACACTGTCTGGGTAATATCCAATAATCCCCTGAAATATAGAACTTCCAATATATTGGGTAAGTTTGGTCTGGGGCCAAAGCAAGATTTCTAATACTTTCCTGCAATCCAGATTTTAGGATCTAAGTTTGTGGCATTGAGGAGATGCAAAGTTCAACCAGCGAAGGGCGTGAACACCAGCATCCCAAATCCAGTTTTCTCTAAGTATTTACTTGAATACCTCCCTCCAATGTGGAGTAGAAACTTTCTTCTCCAAGGAAAAATATGAAACGAAGCAAAGACCATTCCTCCCAATTTGTAGTCTCATTATCTTTTTTCAATTTTTTATTTGATGGGATATTCTTTTTTTTAAAGATTTATTTATTTATGCATACAAGCCAGCGTGTAGGCTAGAGGTTTGTGTAGGGGTTGGTGAGAGGATTCACCAGAGACAGAGTGGGGAGCAGAATAGGCAGATCAACTGAAATACATTGCTGAGGGGAGCAGAGAGCGAGGCAGTGCAGGAGAGGTCTGCCGCACCATGTGGGAAGCTCCCTTGGCCTGGTATCCAACTCGTGCTGCAGTGGCTCTGGATAGCTGCATAGTGCTGCAACTTAACCTGTTGAGCCACCAGGGAGGCCTCGTATGGGATCTTCTTCAACATTTTCTCTGTCAGATGAATTTTAAAAGAAACTTACAACTTTCATTAAAAAATCTTGTTGAGATTTTAATTAGGATTGCATTTAATTAGTATATTTATTTGGATATAATTTACACTGTTGAGTTTTCTTATGCCAAAGCTTGTTTATTTTTTATATTATAAAAAGTTTTTTATATTATACTTTATTATACATACTTCAGTAAAATCATATATCTTTCCCTATAAATGTCTTGTGCGTTATTTTATTCATTTTAATAATTTTAAATTATTTTATTGCTTATAAGTTGGATTTTTTTCTTTCATTTTTCTAATTAGTCTTTCACTTGTATATATAAAAGTGATTGTTTTTTGAATGTGGACATTGTGTCAGCCTGTATTACTAAAATTATTGCTCCATTTCTTCTCGTGGATAATTCTAACTTTACAAATAATAAAAATTTGAGTCCTTGTGCCAATATTTCTAACTTGTCTTGTTGCATTGGTTAGGATTCTGTTTTAGTAGTCATTATAGCACTACGCATCCTTACTTTTTATTTTAATGTTTTTAATGTTTCACAAATATGATGTTGCTAAGTTTTTCTGACAGATTTTTTTTAATAATTCAAGGAAGAACCTATTTATTCTTAGTTTGACATTATTAAGAATGACAGTGAATCATGAGATACAGTTTTCTGTAATGAAATCATTGTATAATGTTCTCTAAATCTGTCATTCTAGTAGAATTATTAAGTAGTTTTCCCAATGTTAAGTGATTATTAGACTTCTAGAATAAATTTATATCACTCTGAAAAAAGTAACTGGCTTTAATTAGTGAATATTTAATTTCAGATTTATATTTACATTTGTGAATGACAATCTATATTTTGTGTCCTTTTGTGTTCTGGTTTTGTAAAAGTGTTATGCAAGTCTTTAAAGTTTTCAACATTTTAATGCATTGGAAAATTTATTGAACAGTTCAATTATCTTTTATTCAAATTCTGAATAAAAATGGCTTATTAATTCATTTTGAACTAGTGGCTTTTACAGAGATAGCTTTATTATGATTTTATATTCAATTTTTAATCATCCTAAGTCACTTACACATTCTTAGAGAATTATTCATTTAGTTTTATTATGGCATTTTTGAGCAAAAAGTTATTCATAATATTCTGTTGAGATATCTTTGAATTCTATATCTCCAGCTACCTTTTTTCTTGCTTCAAATTATTTTAAAGGCTAAAATTTTATTTTTTGATTAAAGCTACTATTTATTTTATTAAAACTCATTTTACTGAGTTCTGCTAATTTTCAGCTGAAGTTGGTCCTTAGTGTGCACTTTACTAAAAGTTTTTGAGGGTCACATTATGAGAAAACTTACATGAAATTTTGTCAGCTTATATTTATACTACTAAGAAAAATAAGGTAGATTTAATTACAAATCACATAACAGACAGGACTTTTGAAATCTTGTAGTATAACTTTATTTTGTTCATTTATTTATTAAAATAATATTTCTTATTTTTTAAAGATTTCTTTTATTTATTTATGCATACAAGAGCTGAGGTGTAGACCAGAAGTGTGGGGGCATGGTGAGAAGATTCACCAGAGACAGAGTGGGAAACAGAACAAGTGGACTGACTGAAATACACTGCTGAGGGGAGCAGTGGGCAAGATAGGAGAGGTCTGCTGCGCCATGTGGGTCAGCTCCCTGGCCAGGAATTGAACTTGTGCTGCAGTGGCTGCAGATAACTTCATACTGCTGAGACTTAACCACTTGCACCAACAGGGAGGTCCATATTTATTAAAATAACATTTCTAATAAAAATATTCAATGCTTGCTACATAGTACATGCTGTACTATATACTATATGCTATATAGTATGTAAGAAGACAACAGCTAGCTAAATCAACATAGTTCCTACTGTCATATCATTTACGGCCTTGCAGAATAGACGGACACCAAATAAATTAGTAGATCATTTTAAATTGTTATATGTACTTTGAAGGAAGAAACAGGGTTCTATGAAAATGAATAATTTAGATGAATAAATAAGAGAAAATCCCTCTGAGAAACTGACATTTAAGGTAAGACAAAATTGATGATAGATATTTCATAGGGAAGAGAGAAGAGGAATCATTGGGAGTGAATGGGAAGTGACAAATGCAGAAATTTGGAGATGAGAATGATCCTGACTTGCTTAAAAGTTAAAAGACAACAGGTTGAGATTAGACAAAATTAAGCAATGGTGGGAAATAAAGCTGAGATGTAAACCAGGACCTAAGCAGGATGGACCCGAGCCACAATCAGAAATTTTGGACTTGATTATAAATAAAATAAGAAATAAGTAATCTGGGGAGTGACGCAATTGGATTCACATCAAAAAATCCCATCTTGTTTCAGTGCAGAGAACAAACTGGAGGGGAGCAAGGTGGAAACAGGAAGAGTGTTAGACATTGTTGCCATGTATAATGCAAGAAATAACTGTGACTTGGGCTAGAGGGATAGAGATGGCAAATGTATATTCACTTGAGACATTTTACAAGATAAGAACATGTCCACTTCCACTCTTGGCTATAGTTAAGCACCAAATGCAGTGGTGGCACATATTGTACTTGATATGGGATCACGTTTTCTTTTCTTTTCAAGAACGAAGTCTTGTTCCTGCTATTGGTAGGGGCTTGAAAGCTAGTTTGTTCAAGTATTTCTTTGTTTTGGTTTTAGCCGTGGATGGGGGATGCCAGCTGTCTGGGATATCATCCTGGGCCTCAAGTTGCTTTCTATAAAGTGATCCAGGTGGTCTGACCTATGTCTCTCAGTCATTCAGATTCCAGTTGTTCTATATTGAGTTTCCAGCTCAAGCCAGTAGTCCTTGCTCAGAGCCCCTACCCCTGCAGCTCTCCAACAATGTACTCTCCATCTTAGGTAACTGCTTGCACATCCCCTTATCCGGTGTAGTGTTGGGTCTCAGGGGTCCCTCTGTTAGTTCGTATGTGCCTGAGCCAATAGCTATTGGGAGATCCACAGCCACTCTTTCCTCTTGTGGACTATAATGCCCACTTATCACTCTAAACAAAGATCACTTAAATTTTTTCCTACCCTTTTCTGCTGACCAATTATCCTAGTACATGCTGTAGTTACCCATTTTCTCTTGCGTTTTTTGCCTTTGTTTTACAGCTGTTTAGTTCGGCCACTCTGCTGCCACTCTGTTGGACCTACTCTGTCTCTTTTTGTAAACTTCTGTTTATTGAAGTAATGTTGATTTACAACAAGTACAAGTGTTTTACAGGTCTAGACTCTCATAATCACTGGGTAAACGGGATAGCCAGAAGCAAAAGAATGGGACTAGATTCACTATACACAAAATTTACCTATCTCATATAATTCAGACACAAACAAATTCAAAATGGATGAGAGACTTGGTTATAAGACCTAAAACCATAAAATACATAAATACTCTATGACATTGACTTCAGTTATGTCTTTGGGGCCTTAGCCACAATGACAACAGAAACAGAAGCAAATATAAATAAATGAGGTACATCAAATTAAAAAGCTTTTGTATAGTGAAAGAAACTACCATTAAAACAAAATGACACAGTAGTAAATTGGAGAAAATATTTGCACATCATATATCTGACAAGCGGCTAATATTCAAAATCTGCGAAGAACTCAACAACAGAAATAATCAAAATAATCCAATAAAAAAATAGGTAGAAGAGCTAACCAGAAACGTCTCCAAAAAAGACATAGAAATACTATGATTTTTTTTAAAGTTATTGTGAATTTGAGGTAACACTGTGGGTTGGTGATAGAAAGAATAAAAATAATATGTCAAAACTTGGATCACTATAGCATGTCACAACTCATCAATATGAATATACCCTTAAATGCAAGTCTTATTAAAAAGAACCTGGAAAGACCTTGGCTGATCCAATCTCATGGCTCCAAAACCAATTAGCCACATTTGGCCTCATGTTCAAGTGAAAATAAAGTGCTGATCAGCACAGAAGATGAATTTTGTGGCAAAAACATAAACTCAAAGTAGCTGTCATTACTTGTCAATATCTCTCCTTTCACGAGGTAATCGTGGAAACATGGCTAGAGTTTGAGTCATTTCTGGAAAAAAAAAATCATCTGGTAAGATTGTACATGATTCATTTGTTTCAGAAAAGGTCAAAATACCAAAATTGTTTTGAAACTCACTTTATCCAAATATCTATTTCTTCACATTAAAAGTAAGCTGTTATATTTTCAATTTTTTTTTTTAGAATATAACATCTAATTTGCTGAAATGCATAGTGCTTTTCATAAGTTTATACTTTTTATTCAAAAATAATCTGTTTTACTTAGGATGATTAATATTTTTATATCTATGGTCAATATACAGTATATAAGTATTTATACAGTATTTATAATTGTGCTTAATTACTGAAAATTTTGTAAAAACACAGATTTAAATTACCATTTAGAATCATTGAAATGGGGCCTCCCTGGTGGCGCAGTGGGTTAAGTGCAGCACTATGAAGCTATCCAGAGCCACTGCAGCACAAGTTCGATACTGGCCAGGGAGATTCCCACATGGCGCAGCAGACCTCCCCTGCCTCACCAGCTGCTCCCCTCAGCAGTGTACTTCAGTTGATCTGCCTGTTCTGCTCCCCACTTTGTCTTGGTGAATCCTCTCACCATTCCATGCCTCTGGCCTACACCCCAGCTTGTATGCATAAATAAATAAATCTTTAAAAAAAAAAGAATTATTGAAGTGGAAAAAGAGAAACTAGATTATCTATCTTACCATATAAATTGGTCACCCAAGGCTATAGCATAATATTTTTCCAGAAGCTGTATTTACCTCACAAATTTTACCTAAATAAAATTCTTATCTTCTGTCGTAGGAAAGTTGCACGTTGTGTTGGGTTCAAGATTTAAGATGATACATTTCACAGTGAAATGTATAAAGTTGTATGACTGTAAAAAATTACTAGTTGCATAGTTTGGATAAATTTTGGCTTTTCATTTGGGAGCCTATGACCAAAGTCAAGGATAATTTTAAATTTCATCTCAATACCTGATGTGTCTTTCTAACCAAGTTCATAAAGGTTCATTGATTCTTTTCTTCAGTTATTCAATAACTATTATGTATCAGGTGCTGGTGTTAGCAGAACAAGCAAAAAAATGTCATTCATTCTTTCTTTCATTCTGTAATATTCACTGGACACCTAATATGTGCCCAGCATTATTTTAGATGATTGAGTTGTATCAAGAAAAAATTTAGACAAAATTCTAGCCTTCAAAGTATCTATATTCCAGTTGTGAGAGGTAGGGATAGTTAAATAGGAGATAAATATAGAAATATATTATTCATTTTGTTAGAAGGTGAAAAATATAGAGCATATAGTCAGGGGAAGGATTAACATTTGAAATAGCATGTTCATAGAAGACTTCATGGGAAAGGTGACACGTTAACAAAGATTTGAAGGAGAAAATGGACTTAGTCATATGCATATCTCCACGCAGAGGGAACAGCGTGTGCAAACTATGAAGTATAATGGAACGTGCTTGGCAAGTTTGAGGTTCAGAAAGATGGCTGGTGTGTCTAGAGATTGGTGAAGAAGCAGCAGAGTCATGGGAGACAAGGATAAAAGTGTAAAGGGGAAGATGATGAGGAATTTTAATGTTTATTCTGAGAGACATGGGAAGCCATGAAGGACTTTGTTGTGGAATTCCATGAGCTCACTTCAAGTTCTCAGAAGTATTTCTACAGAGTTTTGGTGTCCTATATGTGTTCTAGTTTATTGACTTCCCATATTCCATTTCTGTCATCGACTCCTGATATCTTTCTCTTCACCCCTATGATAAACTCCACCTTTGAATGCTCAGTATTTCACATTTACTATTCCCTCACATTTAATGTGAATGTTTTACAATTGGTATCTCCTTTTTAAAAGAACCAGCTTATAATTTTTCTCTGCCTGTCCACTGTGCTTTTCTTTCTTTTCTTCAAGTAATTTTGCTAATACAATATAGCTAATATAAATAATGTTACCTTTTGTCACAATTCCCCATACTAAACTATATTCAGTATCACCCATTTCCAAATTGGTGATGAGTTGGTTTTAAAAACTGTAAATCCACTGGCCTAGGACTATGCCCCACTGATCTAAGTGCAGGCATACTGACTGTTTCCTGATGTATATTTAACTGTGATATCACATTCTCTAAGTTTCTGTGTCACCACTTCTAAATTTAAATTTTTCTGTCGTTTAACTTTCTGACAGAAAAGGTTAATAAAAGAGATATGGGTATTTATTTTTTTTCTTCATTTCCATGTGCTCTGAAAACAGAGTAAGACTGTGAACAGAATTGCTTTTAAAAGTATAATATCAGTTAGAAACAGATGCAACATTCACTTGAACACTTTGTGACAGATTGGGATCCTCTCATTGGGATTTTTAATATTTTATCCTATGAGCACAGATGGCAGAGGAAAAAGTTTCCTGTTACATTGTACAGGATTGTCCATTGTACCCCGGTTGCTGTTTAGGGCCACTGTTCCAATTCTAGGAGGCAAAGAAAAGTTTTTCTTCTCCAAAGGGACCATAAATACAACCAAATTTTGGAAATATTTAAGTCATTCTAGATTTCATTCTGTTTTAGTTTCATATATCCTGGAAGAAGATGATAAGAATTTAAGTTCAGGTAATTATTTGGTAGTACAGGCAATTCTGGAAAGATAGAGGGACGGCAACAGAAGAAATGAATAGTAATCAATAAATGGTATGATAATCCAGCTATTATAGTGGGTGGCTGAGCTTATTCCCACAAGAGAAATCTGGGAAATGGTATGAAACATGACTCGGGATTATCTACCTAGGACACAAGGGAACTGGGTATATATACATATAGACGCAGTAACTTCCAGATTCATTGAGCAAAGGCTGTTCTGTCAGTATTAACTCCTCAGTGCTTCTGGCCTGAAACTTTTCAAATTGGGGGGGAGGGGTTGAAGAGAAGTGTCTTTGGCTTCAACTGGTAGTTGAAAAGCAAAAAGAGAATGTGGCCAAACGGCAGCAGAATAAAGATGTTAGGCTTGCTTCCTCCACATATTCACAGCCAAATTACAATAAAACAAAGTTAACAACTCTCAAAAATAAACATGAGCATCACATACATCAGAAGCAATGGTGTGATGGGAAGGAATAGTAAAACTGTATCTTAACTGTGTTTAAGCGATATGGGACAGTATAACTCACAAGATGGAATCCGTCAGGGACACATACCATATTGGGGATGTTGGAGATCTGGCACTGCACTGAAGGGGATGCAAAGAGTTGGTGTGTAGGACAGAGGGTTTACCACTGGTATACTATAGGAGTAAGGCTATAGAGTGGTGATTACTAGTTTGGAACTAAACTAGTTGGAACCTGTGTCTCCTCATAAGAGAGATTATTATTTGCAGCCTGAGGTGGTTATATGCAAAAATACTTGCCATATTCCCACACAGAGCCAATACTGAGACAACCGATTGCTCTCATTAAACAGAGCTTAAACATTTGGCTGTTAATGGCAGGAGCTACATACTCAAAAAGAAATGAGAACATCTGGCCTGTGACCCAGTTTCAACTATAGTCCTTGTCCAGCACTACATTAATTTATCAACAACAGACTTGAGGTTTAGGCTGGCAAGTGACTGAGATATTTTGTCTGAAGAGTTGGCCTAGGGGAGGCCTAAGCTTCTGCATTATAGGAAGCCTGAACACTTGATTCTCAGTGAAGGTGGTCTTTGAGTGCGCTACAGCCCTGGCTTCTTCCTACCTATTACCTCTTACTGACATCAGTGCCTCCAGTTATCTGAACAGTTTCAAAGACACTGTTCTGTGAAATATTAGACACCTAAAGATTCAGAGTAAAGAACAGAGGATTAAGCACATCTTCTTGAGGAAGGGTTTAAAGCCAATTTATTAAGAAAAGGAAACACCCTATTACAACCTATAAAAACTAAAAATGAAGAGACAAAAATAGATCACAAATGGTGGAGGAAAACAAAACAAGAGAAGTCTTAAAACAGCTGAGTTCTGGAATACGCCTGAGGAAGAGTATATGGTAATAATCATATCCATGCTTGCCAAATTAAGAAAAACAACCAATGAAGCTAAACAGGAACACACTAAAGATCAAAATAATGTAAGACTATTATAACTAGAACTAATGGATCTAAAAAATACTAGGACAAAATTTTTAAAAATTTAATAGAAAGCCAAAGCAGTAGACAAATGCAAGCAATAGTGAGAGAATAGTGAGTTTGAAAGCACAATGGTGAAGAATAAAGAAATTAAGATAATAATTCCATTTACAATCACATCAAAAAGAATCAAATACCATGGGGTTAATATAACCAACGAGGTGAAGGACTTATACAATGAAAACTATAAGTTATTATTAAAATACATGATTTATGACATAAAAAGATAGAAAGACATTCTATGTTCATAGATGAGAAAATAAATATGGTCAAAATGACTATGCCAACAAAAACAATATATAAAACAATCTCCATTAAAATACAGAAAAGAAAATGAACAAAAATGTCAAAACTTATATGGAATCATAAAAGCCTTGACTAGCAAAATTAAACCTGAAAACAAAAAGGAGAGAAATGGAGTCAACATGTTATGTAACTTTAAGTTATACTACAAAGCCATAGTAATTAAAACAGTATGGCATTATAGTAAAAATACATTTGATAATCAGTGTTACAAAACTGAAAGCCCCAAAAGAAATTCACATATAAATATAAATACTTATCATTAAAAGGAGGCACACCCTACAATGGGTAAAAAAGGATCTCTTTAGCAAATGGTGTTAGGAAAACTGGACAGCCACATGGGAAAGAATGAAGTTGGATCACTCTTTAACTCCATGTACAAAAATAAATTCTAAATGGAGTAAAAACTTAGATATAAGACCTGTGACATTAAAATATATAGAAGAAAATACTGCTGATATATTTTATGACAAATAATAAAGATGTTTGGAAACTCAACCTATACTCCAAGGAAAATAAGAGTAAAAATAAACAATTGGGATTACTTCAAATTAAAAAGCTTCAACAGAGTGAAAGAAAATATAAGTAGATTAAAAAGGAATCCTACTGTTCGGGAGAAAATATTTATACACTACACAACCAGCAAGGGGTTAATATCCAAAGCAGCAGGTAATTTAAAAATAAAACACACAAACTCCAATTAATAAATGTGCAGCAAATCTGAAGAGACAATTCATCAAAGAGGATATCCAGAAGGCCAACAGACACATGGAAAAATGTTGATGATTGCTTTTAAAAAGGGAGACACATGTCAAAACCCACAGGTCAAAACCACAATGAGCTATCACCTTACATAAGGGAGAATGGCACATATTAAAAAAGACCTCCAATTGGAGGGACTGGAGTGGACACATATAAAGAAGACCCTTATTACACTGTTGGTGGGAATATAAATTGATCTAGATTTACCTTAGAAACTAAAAATGGAAATACCATATAACCTAGTAGTCCCAATTTTGAGCATCTATTCAAAGAATGTGAAAACATCAACTCAAAAAGTATATGCTCTACAATATTTACTGCATTATTATTTCCAATAGCTAGGTCATGGAAGTAGACCTAAGTGCCCACTGAGAGGATGGATTCAAGAAGATATGTTATATCCACATAAAAAAATAGCAAAATACTTATAAAAACTATCAGACACTAATAAAGTAAGGTTTCTGAAATTAAAAGAGGAGAGAAAAAAAGGGCCAAAGGAGTATAAAAGATGGTGGTGGGAAAAAAACTGGAAAAACTGTAAAAAATGTAAAAACTTAAAAAAAAAAGATTCTTAAACTCAGTAATCTTTCAGTTTCATAGGACTGTGTACAAATCAGTTAATTTTCTACACATGATTTCACCCACTTGTATACTAAGGAGAACATGTATCACGTCTTCACTTATGAAAGAAATAATTATAATGTGCTAGTCTTAATTGGAACTCAAGAGATGTAAGGTCCCACAATTAGTTGTCATAATAATCTACAGGCAAGACCTGACTTCAGCCACCATGGTTCAATTACAAAAATTTTGAACAGCCTCATAAATACTAAACCCAAGTGACCCACAAGACGCTGGATCTTTGGATTTATCAACCTCTGTCTCTTTAGTATTATACTGTTTGACTAACTGGTCTCATCAACCAGATGTATACAATCCATGACAATTAGTATGATGTTCCTGGCATCAAAGTGAAAACTAACATATTACAACAAACAAGATGAAAAATCAAGGATAGCTATTAACAGAATAAAGCACTTTGTAACTTAGTCCACACATTCTTTCTCTACTAGCGTTTGGCTGGTCCTCCCTGAAGGAATAGCCAGAAGAGTGGCCAAAACAAATGTCTGTTATGATTTCAAATGAATTCTTCTTCTAAGTTTGCTGATTTTCTGTATCCCCCATGTTTTACTTGATGTCTACTTGAAGTAAATTCCTTATGACTTGGTGGCTTTTGCGTTTGTGGTTCCCTTTTATGTTCTCTGTAAAATGCCTGCCCCTGTTGCTTGACTGTTCACTAAGTTTACTACTTCCTCACTATGTTCTTTTGCTGGCCACATTCATGGCATTAGTGAAGGATGATCATATTCAGCTCCCTATGTCCTGAAGATATGGACCTGTGCTCGAAATAAAACCTTCATCTCAGTGTCAAGATTATTCAAATGCATAATACTACACAGTAGCTTCCTGCTCAGTGTCCAGTGTTCTTAAGTCATGTGATAATAAAGAGAGGAACTAGCATGTCTAGTAGATATTGAATACTACAAGTGTACACTGACTATGCCAGGTAGATACTGAGTAAAACAATAGAGTCTTACTTTGGAGTCAACTTCCTTGATTTGTGAGGATAATAGACACAATTTCAAAGTTTCAAGTACACTAATTCTTCAAGTGCTATAGATTAGGTTGCCATATTAACAGTTCCTCTGCCTCTGTATTTCTTTTGTGGGATAAAGAGGATCCCAATGTGTGACTTTTTTTCAAAAACAAATGACTTCATATGTAGATCTTATAACACTGTATAAACATAGCATGAGTTTTGATGAGTGTATTAAAATCACTATAAATTATACTCATCATCACTGATCAATTGATGACATTGCTCCTCTGAATGCACTGCATATTGCTTATGTAGTCCTGTGACTTGATCACAGAAGCTAAATATGGAGTGAATCATTAAAACTGACCTTCTCCAAAACATTTATCTTGGCATTTTCTTTTTATATCTTTGTATGCTAAGCATTTAGGTCTGGGATTAAAGTCATGTTTAAGGACAAAGTTTAAAGAAACTCTGGGCTGGGTGGAACTTATATATTTATTGAGCTTCTACTGTGAGTCCAGGCATAACTCTTTACAAATATATAATTTGATCTCAAGATCCTAGGTTTTAAATATTATTTTCTGTTTGAGTACACTTGAAGATAAGTAATTTCTTAGGATTTTAATCTATATCCTTCAGACTACAGAGATTATGCTTCCCCAGTTATGTTTCTGCTATGTAAGATAAATTAAATTGGAATATTGTGTTTAATTATCTTGATATTTATGTAAAAATCACCTTTATTTGAAATTTTCTTTCACTCAATAGCCAACATTTGGAACACCTGCTTTGTGGGCACTGTCATATTAAAACCATGCCTATCCTGCTCATTCTTTATGATTGTGACTTGAGCAAAGAACCAGTCATGTTCAACTTCCCAGATGCTCAAGGATCTGACACTTTATGGATTTGAAGTGTCTTAACTTCTTTGAATTTCAGAAGGATCCATGTTGGTTGATCTCTTTTAAATGGATTTGGGATACAGGGGGGAAAGTTATGTCCCGCATTGTTAATTTTAATCATTTGACTTGAAACCAACAGGATACTAAATTTAGTTGGTTCATTCTAATGAACCAAACATCAACCTGTTTAACTCCAACCCTGTGTGAGTTTCATACAGAACAAATAGTTGTTTATAGGTTTAAGATTGGCCCTGGCAGTGAACAGAAATACCACAAAACATCTGCACTGGTCCAGGAAAAATTCATGGCAAGTACTAAAATAGAGAGACCTACCAGCCAACCAAAAAGATACTGAGACTGTGTTTAACAATCCCTTAAAAAAATTTAATCTCTTGATTTCATCCACAATAAAAGCAAAGATTGAATTTCTGGATGACTGAGTAGATATTTCCTGCAGCTACATCTCAATATTTTGTAACATTTAGACACAGCCTGAGGTTCCTAGATTCAAGCCATTCACTGCTGTTAAAGACACTTTTTTTCTCCTCTCCCCATAAAAATGGTCTCATTGTTCCTTATTTAGTCTAACGGAAGGATCCATGTACCAGCACTGCCTTCGCTTTGCTTGGCTTCAATTATACAAACTAACCACACTCGGTTGGATGGCAAATGCCGTAGCAATATAGCCTGCCCTTTCCAAATTCATGAGCGGCGTTTTTCCACCCACAACGTCAGGTACACACTAAGAACTGAGGATCAAAATTCTCTAACATGCAAATGGGGGTAAAGTTCCAATGAAATAATACTGTTTCTAAGATTAAGGTATCCTGACGTGTTCTGCATACCTAAGGATAACAAAGACCGGCAGTTTTTAATCTATTAATTAATCACTATTATCCTGGCACTGCACTAACTTCCTTACATATATTATTTCATTAAAATATGGAACTCATCTATAATTTATCAAATTCTTAACTACTTGAATTCTTAACTACTTGAATTTCTCTCTCACTTTTTCTTTTAAATCACAGTTTCTTTTAATTCAGTTGAGCTGTTGGTTCTCTCCTGTTTGTGGTCCCTGAGGGCTGTCAACTCCCTGCTGCCATGCAATACCAATTACATATTTTCAGACCACTAATCTTTCTCCATCCCAACAGCTTTCCTGCTCCTCACCACAGAGTGACAACATCAGCTGCACCATTCCACGGAAAACAGGACTCAACATTTCAGGAGAACCAGCTCAGCTAAGAGAGTTTCCTGAGTTGTGAAAAGCCTCTTCACACTTCAATATTGCACTAACCTCAGCTTCACCTTCCTTTGTTTGAGTCAAGGGGATAATTAGCCACATGAACATCTTCCAACCAACTACTAATAGAAACGGGATGGCTGCTTTTGGCCCAGAGGAAGCTTCACAACTGGGCAATATGGTGGTACAGTTCCGTGGGCAATGTGGCAGAATATAACCCAGTTTCCATGACAGCTGAATATCCAAGATATTGTGTCACCCTACACTAGTATTTCACCTTTCACTCTGACCTGAGCCCAGTTGGAGATGCCTTTAAAAACAACTGACAGCTTGGGCCTCCCTGGTGGCGCAGCAGTTAAGTGATGCCTTGTGGAGGTGTCAGAAGCAGAGACGCAAGTTCGATGCCCCGCCGGGGAGATTCCCTCTTGGCACAGCAGAACTCTTTGGCCTCACAGGCTGCTCCCCTCAGCAGTGTATTTCTGTCGATCTGCCTGTTCCACTCCCCACTCTGTCTCTGGTGAACCCTCTCACCGCCCCACGCCTCTGGCCTGTACCCCAGCTTGTATGCATAAATAAATAAATCTAAGAAAAACCACTGACAACTCCTTGCTGAGTATAAAAGGAAATACCCTCAAGAGTAAGCACAGGCCATCAACTGTTTCTTCCTAGCGTCAGGACTTATACTTTGCATTCAATCAAGGCTTCTGTGAACATTTATCAGGTTCCAGAATCCTTTTCTCATTAATAAGGATTAATGCAATGTTTTGTTTCGTTATTAAAACTGTAGTCTTGCTTTTAAAACATATTGCCACTAATCATAGGCATGGTATTCTCTTAACTTTTTTCAGGGTTCCTTATATTATTAACAAGCCATTCTCTAGGACTTTGGTTCTTGTGAGAAACTTGAAGCTTAAAATAGAACTAAAAGGTTTATAGGTGAATTATATTCTGATTATTTTCTTATTTCTTTTTCATTTCCCCCTTCTTTTCCTTTAAATGCATTTGCTTTCCAATGTTAATTTCTCCTAGATTGCTGGTTCCTAATCTACTGAACACAGGATGAAATAAGACGTTTCCTTGTGGCATCTCAAAAACCACTGAATTCATTTATCTTTCACATATATCTATATTCAGACCTTCAAAAAAACTGTAAAGCAGCTGTATTTTACCCTGTTGGGTATAACTATTTTCAAGTTTTTTTAACTTGTTTCTGAAGAATTGAACCAGTTTTATTACATATCTTGTGGGAAGATGAGAAAGCAAGTAAAACAAGAGAATCAAGTTTAAAGTATCAAAATAAATGACTAGCATCTTCATTTATTTTTAAAACAGGCAAGTGATATCATAGGGTATGTTAAGACTGAACCACAACCACATAGTGTGGCAGCATATGGGAGACACAGAATCAAAATTCTATCAGTGACCTAGAATTTTCATATATTATCCTATACAATGCCTGATACTGGATTAAGCAAATACACTCCTTTCTGAAGATATTACAGTTAAATCATTTCATAAGCAGTTGGTGCCTCTGTCCCAATACTTAGTATTATGGACTAACAATTGAACACAGCACCAGAATGACCACAGTCGTAGGCCACTAGAGAAAAGCATAAATCAGAATGAAACTAAGGTATATTTTGTTATGGAAGAAAGGACTTTTAGTAACAAATCAAATAATTTATTGAAATTTAGAGTTTGATCTTATTTGTACTTTACTGTCAGGTAGTTGTCTGAATGCAGGAAAAATAGATAAGAGGAAGGAAGATGAGTCTGTTCACCTTTTTCTGGAGAATGTTCCATTCTTTCATTTTGAAGATAATTAGCATTTCTATTTAATTTATAGGTAACAATGATAAGCTGACAATAGAAAAAGCAAAGATGTGGGTATACAATGTTTTCCTCTGCTCTTGAAAATCCTACAGTTAATTTTGTTAAAGTCAGAAAAATAAAGCTTGCATTTTATTGCTTCTGAAAATCAGAATCTACCCAGCGTCACAAGTTATTTCCACTTACTACCAAGAATTAGAGGATGATTTATTTCCTTCTACTCCTTCCCATAGCCAATGCAAATATCACCAGCCAGATTTTCTCACATTTCAGCCCAAAATAGAAGGTGAAAGCTTTGGAACTCAGTAAGATTTTCAAATAACTAAAAGAGCAAATAATGACTATCTTTTTATAGTAATGTGTTTGACAAGATAGTATGTGTGCCCTGCCTCAAGTCAATCCTCTTTAAACTGATTTTCAACTTTTTGTTAACCTAGGGACTTTGGAAAGGTGAGTAGCGGGAAGAGAGGAAATGATATATTCAAAAAGCCCAGAGGAAAGGAAAGGTGGTGACTTTGATAAATTTAAAGATATCCAGAAAGGGAAAGAAATATTTAACTCCTCTGAGCAATGTCTACCCATACTCTGTGACATCATCAAAAGGAGGTAAGACTTTAGAGAGGATTAGTTATGTGGTGTAAGAAACCAGGATCATATACACCTAGTTTTCAGGTCAGAAAAACATCTTTGCTGTACCCAAATGTAGGACATAAACAGCAGAATTTCAGAGTGACAATGTAAATTGGGTTAATGCTATAATGGCAGTTCAGCTGTGGTAGACTACTGACTGATAGGAGCTTCTCCTGGACTTCAGCAAGTAAGGAACACAAGACTTTGGAGGAGGGGGAAAGTCAATCATACTGACCCAGAAGTCTGGATTCTCAGGATCGATGTACAAATTTTTAATGTTTTTTTTTTTTTAGAAATGCATTAATTTAATTTGCATTGATGAGAGTCAAACTTTCTTGATATATCAGTGCTATCAATACAACAAAATACCTAGTACAAAAATGTGTGTTTGTAAAAGTCAGGAAAACTGGTTTCTTTCCTTATTTCTGCCTAAGGTATATCCTCCAACCATGTAAAAGTCATTGAAATATGCTCAGCATTAGGTGTCTTATTTAGGCAACTCATCCTAGCTTCCTTCACAAAGCTAGGAGACACAGAATTAACAGCAGTTGTAATAGCAGCAATAGGAGTTAGCACTGTTACTGCTGCTACTGTTTGTTTTGCTGTGGTCTATCTTGAAAGTATATCCATCCATTAATATATAGCAATTAACAGGCATCATAGATTCTTTAGCTGCTAAATGAAAATGTTGCAGATGACCAATGTGCTTTTATATATTTGTACATGCTCTGATAAATTTATTAAACAATAACTAGAAATCAGATATTTCTAAAAGCAGTACAATTATAAAGAGTCCTTGAACAGTCACTTATTAAATTCACAAGCTTCTGAGAAGGTCCCCAGGTTCATTTTTGTTCATATATGTAATATTCAAATATGGGTAGCTTGTCTTTTAAATGACATTCCAATAACCAAATGTTGGTGGCAACTGATTTGAAATAGAGCATGGAGTCTTAACCAAGAAATATTTGTGCTTTAAGTCAGGGAAACAAGAGCTGCAGAACCAGGAAATGTGGAAGGAGCATGGAAAATATTTAATCAACAGTTTTCCCTCTACAGGAAAATCACTAGTGTCCAAAAAATGAAGCAGATGACAGTGTTGGTCTGCTTCTTAGAATTATGGGAGGAGGCACCAGGCATGCAGTTTCTTTCCTTTTAGAGAAGGAAGTACATATGCTGAGGTCTGGGGGGGTGAGAGGAGGGTAGACTCTATCCTCCAAACATGAATGGGAGCAAGGAATCTTTTATAAATTATGTATACAAAGGGGAAATGAATGAGACTGTTAAACAATATCAAAGAGAACTGGGTCTTAACCTGTCTATAAGTTGATATCTTCTATATCATAACCAAATGATTAAAGAAATGGCAGTTCAGTAAGTGGTTCCTCTCTGGTTTAAGCATTATCAGTTAAGCAATAATGCAGAAATCTATGTTCAAATACAGCATTCAGATACTTCATAGTCTTTGAAGTTATTATTTTCACTATCAAAAAACAGTGATTCAACAGAAATTATTCAGTAACTGGTCATTCTAGTTAAAATCTAGAAGTAACATTTCTTGTAACATCAAATGAAAAATTGCTTTTGTAAAACTGCATATTTTTGAGAGAAAGATGAGCTACAGCAAGCATGTGCAAACACACACATACATGTATTTATATGCAAGGTTCGGATCTTGGCTTCAACACCTTTCATCCAAAAGAATGACTGAGTCTACCATACCCAAGCTCAAAGAGTAAAGATAGAGTCACCATTTAGAGGAAAGTTGGATGAACAGTGGACTTTTCTCAAACTAACTTCATTTAATCTTGATAAAATCATTCTAGCAGAAGAGCTGCTTTTTAAGGTTAAAACATAAATTTATTAGGTTAAATTATCCACAAAGATCCTACTTCTTGATTTTCTGCTCAAAAGAGGATGAAAGGAAGCATGCAGGTGAAATAAATACACTTAAATATAATCCCGATAAAGAGATGATCAGGGAAAAGCTGTCTCAACATCAGAAGCATCAGGTCAGGACCAACTTGTGTTTCTTCCAAGTCAACAACAAAAGGGTAAATATAGTGCCAAAGAATAGTGATAAATCAGGATATTTCTACCTTGGTACCCACAGCACAGAGAACACTAGCCCTGCCGATGTCTCCTGAACTAGTACAGAAAGATCCCACATAGTGCTTTTGTTTTCTTGCCTAGTGTGTGTACCCGTTTCCTTTTTCCTGGTTCGGCAGTTTCTACTGCTCTTCTAAGAGTGAAATCCTCTGCTTTGTTTCTTTTTGGTGGTACTCATTTGTTATTTTTGTCACCAACATCCATCTCTCCATCTGCTGGAAAGAGCAACCAAATTTTTGTTCTGTGGGAAGTCTTCCTCCTCTCTTCTCAGCCCTGTTATTGAAGTAGGTTTGCCCTACCCTGATATACATAAATCAATTGTATAAATAGCCTATCACCCTGGCTAGAATGATCCATTCAGGAATGGTCATGTAACCCATTCCAGGTGACTGAGTCATGAGGAGACCTCTGTTCTGTCTGCTACAGCAGCAGTCATCAGACTGACTTGAACCCTGAATGCATCAGTACAGGTGAAGTCGGGCCCCGCTGTTCTACACCCAAACAGGCCCCATAGGTCTTGAAGGCCTGCTGTGCCATCTACCAGCTATGTGGTTCCAGACATATTGCTTCACTGCTGTGAGCTTCTATTTCCTTTCCACATGGATTATGAGAATTAAGTTAGTTAATGTGTATCAAGTACTTAGAACAGTTCCAGATATAGCATAAGCACTATATACTCATGGAAACAAAATACTTCTTTAGTCACTCAGACTTGAAACCTTGCAGTAGTCTTTGACTTCCTCTTTCATATTGCCTGTCATTCACTGAAAGTTTTGTTTGTTTGTTTGCACAACCATCCCCTTCTTTAATTTGTTATATCGTACTGACTAGGTCTTTATTCCAATGTCTCTTTTTATAGAATTTTTTTTGTTTATTCGTGCATACTTTTTTATGGACACAGATGGGATTTCCTATCCCAGCATTCTCTAGGAAGTGGCAACCCTCTTACTCCTTTCCGGTGCTGTAGGAGCTGCTACCTAAGTACAGCATGAGTCACACACACTAGTCCCAAAGAAGACATAGAGACAGCCAACAGGAACATGAAACAATGTTTATCCTCACTTACTGTCAGGGATATGCAAATCAAAACCACAAGATACCAACTCACTTCTGTGAGAATAGCCCATATAAAAAAATCCAGAAACAACAAGTGCTGGCGAGGGTGTGGGGAAAAACACTGTTGGTAGGAATGTAAACTGATTTAGCCTCTGTGGGAAGCAATGTGGAGTTTTCTCAAAAGATTAGTAATGGACCTGCCACATAACCCAGCAATCCCATTTCTAATATCCATCCAAAGAGTACAAAAATAGTAATTCAAAAGGAATCTTGCACCCCATGTTTATTGAAACACTATTTACAATAGTCAAACTATGGAAACAGCCTATGTGCCCCAAAACAGATGAATGGATCAGAAGATGTGGTACATATATACAATGGAATACTATTTAGCAACCAAAAAGGATAAACTCATGCCATTTGTTGCAACGTAGGAAGAGCTGGAAGGAATTATGAAGTGAATAAGCCAGAAAGAAAAAGACAAATACCAGATGATGTCAATTATATGTAGAATATAGAAAAAAGAAACAAAGGGTCAAAGACAAACTTTAAAACTAATCCTTGAAAGCTGACCATAGATCTGAGGGATCCAGACTGGGAGGGGAAGGAGTAGGCATGGGGCAAAGAGTGAGAACAGGGTGGGATGAGAGCACAATGGCCTACGGTGGAGGACTATGGATGCTTTGGTGGTAGACACACTACAGTGACTATACCTAAAGAGTGAGATCATATAATTTCAAAAAACACAAACAAGGATGTAAACCAGAGGTATTTCAATTTAAAAAAAGAAGAAGAAAACAAAAGCACTGAGATAATTTGCTATTGTGGTTTAAAATCTAGGAGTATAGTTTGTTCCTCTTGTTAGGAGAATAGAAGGTGACTCCAATTTAAAACAGACTTTTCTGAAACTCTACTTTTACTATTGTTATAGGGACAGATACTAACTCAAAACATACTAAGCAATAGTGGCTTCCTTACACAGAAATAAGGAAATAAACCCTTTTTTATTTAGACTGAAGGCAATGAAAGCTGAAGTCAGGTATCAGGAATGGCAGAAACCAAAACAGACCTCATGAAGGTTAGAATGAAAAGTTGATTTTGATTCTAAAGCAACTCTACCAGTAAGACGACGCTCTGAATCTATACCTTTTAACTGATGAAGCCCTTCTCTGCATGCCACTTATTCTGCCTACTATTCTGACACCTTCTGGTTTATTCTTTTAACCTTAGGCAGAATCCTAAAAGAAGTAAATCAATGTCCTTACCTAATAACCTTTCATCTTTGGGGGAGCAGAACAGTTGGACAATATCACATCATAGGCTGCTATCATGCTATGAATTGGTGGATCTTGGCTCAGTTGCCCATGGAGTCTCATCACCAGGAGTCACTGGATCACATGAATCAGGGTCCATGTTCCACAGCACAGAACATGGCTGCCTGCACCTCTCTTTTCAGCAGATAGTTTTCCTCATAAAACCTATAGTTATGATCACATCTTTGACCTTAGAGAAGAAAAAGAATTAAAAGAAAGATAAATCTATCCTGCAGAAGGAGCAACTAATGCATCTAGCTAAAACAGAATAACTCACATTCATCCTCAGATATCATGAACATAAAACATATCATTTTGCTGTAATATTATATCTTAACCAAAATTACGTAACAATCTTACATTCATTTACTGTATCTGTACCTCTGAGAGACTGATCAGTCTTGTTTACCTACTAAAAAAAGTGAAACTGTCACACAGTTAGGACTTGTATTCAGTATTCCAGGACATAAGTCTGCTTTTAATTTAGATCAACAAGTTTCCAGCCGCTGTGACACTGGCTGATTTGAAAAACACAGAGATCCTTTTTACTGCACTGAAAAAAAAAATCAATCTATGTAGGGAAATTAGAGCTCTCCTTGCAACTATCAATTTGAAAAATAGCCATTGTTTCTGTGGGAGTGCAGGATGAACCTGGCTATTTTAAATGGATGACCTAAGAAGCCCATTACAGAAGAACCAAGATTGGATTAGAAAATAAATGTGAACAAAATCATCAGAGTTAATGCTGCAAAATGGCCTAAGTTCATTTGCACTGAGAAGTGACACTTGAGCTGAATTATTTATAATGCTGCATAATGTGGTAAATGTAATGCAGTGTTTGGGTAGGGTTCTATTTAGCTGGTTATTGGTTTTAAGCCATCGAGTCTTTAAAATTGTGATGCCCTTAAATCTGAGCCAAGAGGTGAGATATGACTGCATTCTGTCTTCTGAATTCTCTATATTTTCCTTCTCTGGCTATTCAGTCTCCCACCTCTAACACTGAGATGATGAGGAATGGAAGTAGTCATCATATAAAGCCAGATAGAGATCCATTAGAATGATTTTATGGAGTAGATTAAGTGAATACAAATCCTCCTCTGAATCTCTTCTGCGTCCAAAACCTGTAGCTCAATTTGACTATCATCATAAAAGGGTTAATAGGCAGGACAGGGATGATCCAGTAAGTCAACTATCCAAACTATATTCCAGGAAATAGCAGTTCCTTCAGATCTAACAACTGTGATGCTAACTGTCATTGCTAACATGTGCACCAAATATTCATCTTGTTAGTCACCATGGCTTCTACATGACGGTTTAGCAATTAAGCAAATAATGTCTATTAGGTTAATCTTAAGTAAACTCCTATATTAGCATCTGATAAGTTAGATAACACATAGAATCTGTATCTTGTATAACCAGTTTTCAACGGGGAAGTATGGATTATGGATATATTTAGTCTAAATAAATGAAATCTGTACTTCCATATTCCATTTGCTGAATTGGCGTTATTCCTTTGCCTGTATATGAATCTGTTTCTACCACAAAACATTCCTGTCACAATACAAGAGGCCAGTCCCAATTCCTAGACCCTCTTAATTGGGCCTTTCCCACTGTAATTCACCACCCACAGTTGTTGTGCCGAATATAAGGAAGAAACAAGGTTATCAAGGTATTTGAGTAGTCACAGGAGAGAGAATCCATATGTTTTATTAGGGGAAAAATGATATGAAAGTGGATCCAACTATTTACAATTTCAACTTGGCATCCTGATAATCTAGAGACAGCATAAATATGTGAACTGCAATTGTGAAGGCATCTCTATTTTTCTTCCAAATTAATGAACTCCTTTGATGTGAGAAGCAATATTGTAGAGTAAAAATAGCACAGAGGTAAACATTAGAGAATCTATGATGCTCTGTGTTTATATATGCTATGTTTACAGCAGCATTATTCACAGTAACTAAGACATGGAATCAACCTACGTGCCCAAAGAAAACTGGATAAAGAAATTGTGGAATATGCATACAATGGAATACTAGCCAGCTATTAAAAATGATTAAATAGTACCTTTTATGACAAAATAAATAGATATCGAGGTGATTGTGCTAAGAGAAATGTCAGAAAGGGAAAGAAGTTATTGGATAATTTTACTAATTTATTGAATATAAATAACTAAAGGAAAAAAACTGACAAAACACAGCAAAAATAATTTGTAGACTCTGAAAAACATACTGGTTACAAGAGGCAATAGAGGGAATAGAGGGAGAGGTAGTGTAACAGGGTGATCCCAAGAAAAGGGTGTGTTCCAGGTTCCCTGTCCCACCCAAAGGAGGGTAGAGCTGAGCAGGAGATAAAAAGCTGGAGAAGAGAGAAGGGAACACACACAGAAGACAGAAGGAGAAGGAAGCAGGATGGAGAGCCAGAAGAGGTACATGGAGCAGAGACACTTGTAAAGAAGCTGCACTGGCCTGGACTGATTGAAACATATGTGGGTGAGAGACCCGTGGGGAGTTTGACCATGGCAACATTGATTTTGGTTTTGATTTTGCTCTTTAACTCCCAGAATTGTCTGGCTGTTTCTGCCCTTTTGTATGGGTCCCTGCTGAAAGCTGTTTTATACTTGTGGCAGGCTTTTGGGCCTTGCTTTGGACCAATCCTATTTGGGCAGACTTTTACCCATGAGGAGTTGGGTAACTTTCGATGCTTGATTTAGAAATTATATTCTTTGTCTTCTCGGTCTTTTCTTATTGTATTAAAGTTTCTTTCCACAAAAGATCCTATATGTGTTGTATTGATGCGGCGGATAGCAGAACCTATTTAGAACGGGCAGGTTTGGGGGTTCCGGAGTGTCCCTCTCCTGGCCTTGTAACAGTAGGAGGGAGTAGGGAAGAAAAGGGATAGGACAATGGTACTGGAATTTTAGTGGAGGGTGATGAGGCATCTGCACATACAGAGAAGTTGCACTCTCAAAATCATATAGTTACATAAATGATTGGCAAATAAAAAAGAATAAAAATAAAACCTCTGTAAACACGCATCCTTCTCCCAAATTCCAGTCTCTGGTAGCTACTACATCTCCTTTATCACTCTATTTATTGTCTATATGTGTGTCACTGTTTTGTTAATACCACTGTCTCTGTCTTGAGTGTACTTTCCTTTTTAAAATTGAGATATAACTGACATTAACATTGTGTAAGTTTAAGGCTTACAGCATTCTGACTTGATAAATTTACATTTTGCAATATGATTATCACCAGAACATTAGGTAACACCTCTATCATATAATATAGTTATCATTTATTTTATGATGAGAACAATTAAAATCTAGTCTCTCACAACTTCATAGTTTATAACACAATGTTGTTAACTACAATGATCATGCTGTGCATTAGATCTCCAGGACTGATATTTCTACTAGTTGCAAGTCTGTACCCTTAAACATCTCCCTAATTCAAAATTCCCCCCTACCCCCTCACCTCATCCCTGGTAACCACCATTCTACTCTATGCTTTCATGAATTCACCTTAAGATTCCACTTATGAATGATATCAAACATCATTTTTCTTCCTCTCACTTATCTCACTTGGTATTAATGTCTTAAAGGTCCACTCATACTGTCAAAAATAGCAGGATTTCCTACTTTCTCATGGCTGAATTATATATATATATATAATACCAATATATACTGTAATGTAATAACAATATGTATATATATTATTCAGCTATGAGACTATTCATTCATCCATTACGGATGTCTGTTCTTTTCTTTAGATATCTCTCTCGCAATTGTGTGTTTCTCACTGCCTTATCTGTGTCTTGGTATGTATGCATGTATGTCTTTCCGTGCCTCTCTTAGTCTCTCCTTTTCCCTCTATCTCCATCACCATATTCTCAATTTGTCCATTTATTTCTACATCCAGACTTGCTGGGGCTCTGGACTCTATCTCCCCAAATCCTTTGTTACTCTTGTGGATCTATCTAGATAGGCACATTTTTTAGCATATGAAGCAATCTTTAGTTTGTTTCATTTCCATCACCATTTCTCATTATTCCAAGCTAAAAATAAGCACTATTATCTTGGATACCTTCATTTAATAGAATATTGGATATGAAAATGAAAACAATAAATGCTTTTAATTTAATTTTTTTTCTTTTTTCTTTTTCCCCCAATCTCACCCCTGATTACTTCCTTCTTTGCAATCTCTTTGTAAGCTAGACAGAATTTCTTGCAGTTTTACAAGTTCCTGTCTCCTTAGAAAGTCCTGTACATCTTGTCTGTTTTACTATTACTACCTGCTCTTTCAGATAATTCTCACTCTTTGTCTAAGAATTGGATCACCCACCCAGAAAGAAGAGTCCTCTCCTCAGTAGAATTAGACATCTCTCAATGCTTCCGAAGCCCACTTGTGCTTACACCAATGGCCCTAATTACACTGACCAGGAAATGGTAACAGACTTGAATGTCTTCCCCATCAGACATGGCCCCTTGGACATGTGAAAACATATGTAATTTCACTGCCTGCCTCACTGTCAGTGCTCCATAAATATTTGTCAAATGAATATTGAAATTTTAAGCAATAATCAGTGATCCATGTCAATCTCTCTTTTTTTTTGAAAGAGTCCAACCTTAAACTCAAAACAAGACCAATGTGTCTTATGGCCTATAAACTTCTCTATCTTTCCCAAGTGACCTTAGGAAACAGAAAAGACAAGCGTTGCAAAAACTAGAGGAAAAAGATCAGGTTCAGTGGCAAAAATGTGAAAACAATTTTTGCACAATTGCAAACTGAAAACAGCTTGGCTGCACAGAGCTACTTTTAAATGGGAGTCACGTAATGTAAAAGACCATCTATATAAGGAAGCTGTAACTCTGGCCAACAATTCTCTAGCTACTGATTTAAGAGTCTTGGAATAGGTAATTTCAGGAGAGAGACTTTAAGAAAAAATGTATCCAAATCATAATCAAATGAAAATGCTGCAAAGGAGGTTGTTGGGTAGGATTCGTTCAGGTCCCTAAATTTAACTATATGGGATGCTTTTCTAAGTGTCATCCCAGTCAGTCTTTGGAAATGAAGGATGTTTCTTAACAGTAAACCACACTTCATCACAAAGATGGTCTCAATCCCCTTAATTTAATTATTCCTCTTGACCACAGACAGTTTTTCATGTTCCATATGTAGCATATAGAAAGTCAATAATCATAGCTTTTTTCCAACATGGCAAACTCAACTACAAACATAAAACAAAAGCAACAGCTAAAATCTGTTCTCCCCTCCCAATGAACTGAGTTACCTACGCTAAATACCCTCAGTGGGGATATCACAGCTAACTGTTTCACAATGCAGTATAACAAAAGGCATAAACGGGGGGCAGCTTTATGATGTGTCAATGATGTCCTTACGTCATTTTATAAACAAGTGCTCTGTAATAGAGCCACAACTATTTAACTGTAGCGATAAATGATACCACATTGGACATTATTTAATCTTACTTACCTGATTAATACACACTTATTAATTACCCAAACATTTATATAGTTTCCTAAGCATCAGGGACAGAGTGAGGTTTCTGTTATGGAGTTAAAGGTGTGAGGGAAATTTTGGGGATTGTATACCATAATGAACAAAACTTGGCTTTTAGCCTGGAAGAGCACACAGTTAAATAAAGCAGAGAGAGTTGCAAACTTAAAATTCTGCAAGAAGGAGGACAATGGCTCTTCTAGTTCCATTTAATAGATGAGACCTTAACCTGCAACTATATTAAAACAGGACAGTCCTTCACATGGCCCAGCATAAAAACAATCAGTCAGATGCTAGTCTCATGCAAATCACTCAAGAGATTAAAGTGAATAGCAATAGTGTCATTTTTTAAGAAAAGAAACTAATTGTGTTTATTAGCTAATTATTTCATTCATTCAAATAATATTTAATGAGTAAGCAATATAGGTTAAAAACTGTGCTTGGCACTGAAGATAGAGATACTGGTGTGAAATTTTACAACATGGGAGGAAGACACATATAATTTGATCTTCCAGTAACAAAGTGGTAAGGTTTGTGGTGGAAGATATGAACAGGGAAAGTGGGGTCCAAGTGAGGAGCAACTAAGCCTCACTGGAAGCATCAAGCAGAAACTTCACAGAAGAATTAACACACGAGATGGCTTGTGAAGCTAACAAGTGACTGGAGGATATAATAGACATGACAGAGTCTTTCCAAGTGAAGAGAAAATGTGCAAAGGCCCAGAAGCCTGTGAGTGCACTGCCTGGTGACCTAAAATAGACAACTGTCAGAGCGAAAGTGCAAAGGGCTTGAGACTGAATTATTGGGCAAAAATTGTTATCCTAGGTTAGAACTGTGGTTAAAGACAGGCCTACAGATCTAGATCAGCCCTAGAGATATAATCCACATATGTAATTCCAAATTTTATAGTAGTCACATTTTTTTAAAGATTTAAAAATATAGATAAAATTATTTTTTAAAGCATTTTATTTTATTTAACACAAATAGCCAAAGTGTTGTCATGACAATATAGTCAATAAAAATTTATTAATGAGGAATATTAATATTATTTTTTGTTCTACTGAGTTTTGCAAATTTGTACTTCCAGCATAGCACCACTTGGACTAGTCACATTTCAAGAACTTAAGAGCCACATGTGGCTATTAGCTACCACACTGTCACTGCAGATCTAAATAGTCTTCCATGTGGGTTATTTCTCAGCTTCATGACATTGAGCAAATTATTAACATTCTTAGTCTCTACTGTTGCATCTGTATATGAGGAAAATGACAGTATATTCTTCATTTGGGATTTGTATGTGTTAAAATGAGTGTGAAGCATTTTAGCACAAAGTCAGTCATCTAGAATATGCCAAATAAATTCCATCCATTATTATTTCCTCAATTTTCAATTTGCTTTTATTAGTTAATCCTTTCATATAAAAATATTATGTTAAACCTAATATGTAAAATAGACTAAAAATTAAAATTGACCTTCCAAATTAGCATGGGGGAAAAGGATACAAAGCCACCCTCCTTCCTTCTGCCTGAACTTTGCCTCAGCAAAGAATGCAAAACCTAAACTTGAATATTGGGACTGAGTAGGAATTAGTAGAGAAAGTAACTAGAGAATGTGAAAGTGATTTAGAAGAAAGAATTGCTGAATCTTGCTGATCAGTGCATAAGGAAGAGGAAAAGGTAAGAATCTAGGATACACCTAGATTTCTGGTTTGGAAAACAAATGGTGGGGGGGTTTCTTCATAGAAAACAAAGGAAGAGGGGCCTCCCTGGTGGAGCAACGGGTTAAATGCAACTCTATAGAGCCTTTAGAAGCTGCAGTGTGAGTTGGATGCTTGGTGGGGGAGTTTCCCAAATGGCACAGCAGACCTCTCCTGCCTCACCCTCTGCTCCCCTCAGAAGTGTATTTCAGTAGATCTGCCTGTTCTGCTCCCCACTCTGTCTCTGGTGAGCCCTCTCAGCGCCCCACACCTCTGGCCTATACCCCAGTTGTATGCATGAATAAATAAATCTTTTAAAAAAAAAAAGAAAACAAAGGAGGCGAGTTCTAAAAAATGTATGGGTATTACTTGCTATAGAAGTTAAGTAAGATAAGGACCCAAAGAATGTAGTGCATATATGCCAGAGTGTGCATAATTTTGTGGAGAGAGGCACTTATCTATAAGATCTGGCCATGAAGATCAAACTAATCTATTTCAGAATCTCTACAGTCCACCTATCATCTTATCTTTATCCTTAATCTTGAAAGAGAAATGATTTTCACATTGAACTTTAAATAATTTGTTGATTTCTCTCACTTATCTTCTTTTTTTATAATTTTCTTCAGTTGCATATTTCTACCAAGTTCCCTTATTTTCATAGATCTGCCCTATTTCAGAGTTGGGAAAAGAGGGATGATTAAAAGTAAGTTTAACTCGTAACCTTCCTGCTCTATTTTCTTTCATTTAATAAACACTCATGTATCAAAATGATATTATTTTTATTTACTCTCCATCTATTTTGTTTGCTTTCATTCACTGCCATTGAAATGACT
Source organism: Scalopus aquaticus (assembly GCA_004024925.1). NCBI lineage: Eukaryota > Metazoa > Chordata > Mammalia > Eulipotyphla > Talpidae > Scalopus > Scalopus aquaticus. The sequence continues at coordinate 9,109 of PVIJ01012166.1, read as the reverse complement.
ATGCATTGAATGTTGTTAATAATAACAACTACCTATATATTAAGAGGTTTTTCTAACCCCCAATTCAAGTTGAAAGGTATGAATCATAATTTTGGCTTTACCATTAAAGTTCAAAGAGGTTAGTTGACTTGACAGTGATTACAAAATTACTAAATTGCTGTTCTGGAATTCATATTGGTATTTACTATTTGCATAGCTTTCTAAAAACTGACTACAGCCTTTTCCACATTCAGAATTAATAATAAATTCAGAGGTCCTTTTTTTCTTCCTAAACCTCATCTCCAGCTGTATTTGTTATTTTGACTTTCCTTTTTGTGAAGGATAGATAGCTCACCCCCACCCCCACCCCAAGCATTAAAACTGTTCTTAAATTTTGAAACAGAATTCTAGTGTTTCCATTGTAAACTCACCTACCTATCTCTTTCCTAATGGTTCTTCATGGGACCACTCTCAATCACCTCCACACATAACATAAAAGAAAGCAAACAGAGGAAGCCCAAAAATTGTATGGCTATGCTGAGGTGCCTGCATATGTTAGGTACTCCATCTCTGCAAAACACTACTTCTTCAGGGAGAAGTGTTTAAAAAGCAGAACTTGCATAGGGGTCATGCTAATCTTTTCTTTATCATTCCAATTTTAGTATATGTCCTTCCAAAAACTGGAGGGAATAATGCTAAGCAAAATAAGCCAGAAGAAGAAAGATAAACACTGGTTGATGTAACTTATATGTGAATATAGAGAAACAAAAAAGGGTGAGAAAAAAGCAAAGCAATGACAAGCCCAATAAAGTAATCTGCAGAATTAACTACCAGAGGGGAGAGTGGTGGTAGAGATCAGAGTGTGAAGAGCAAAATGGACTATGGCGGAGGACAGGGGTGCCTTTGTTGTAAACGTGGTCTGTTGACATACAACTGAAGAGCTGTGATCTAAACCTCTACATCATATACAGCATTATAAAAAAATGTAGCTTTCATTTTTTTAAAAAAGTAACTTGTTGAAATAAAAACTAACTTACATGATTTGCTGAAATCCCTGTCCTCCTTAAACTACATTATGATGATCTAGTCTTTGGCTGATATCCTCTGAATCCAGGCGGGTAGCTCACAATTTATATGGCCAGGAGTCACTAGAAATGAATCACCAGCTGGGAAGTCTGTCTTTGTAACGACTCTGGGTCCTCTCATTTGCCCTATGCCTTACTCGAATTCTTTAGTTGGCCCAAAGAACCTATCTCCTGGTTCTTTGAATTATAATTTATAGTGACTAATTCCTTTCTTGAAAGCCCTAAATTGACAGACTTTAGACTTCTCCAGTAACATGTCTTGATACTGTGTTGTTGAGTACTTTTTTATTTTGTTTTTCTTTTCCCCCACTCTTGCATGCTTCAGAGCACAAACTGGTGCTTGGTGTTTCCCCTAGAAGAAGCAGGGTTATATAGATATGGGTTACCTCAAATAAACAGGCACTGGACAGAATGATGCATTTTTTGGACTTTGAATTTTTACTTTCTTTTGTCTTTTTAAAATGGGGGGGGGGGACCTCCCTGGTGGTGCAACAAGTTAAGTCACAACACTATGAAGTTATCCAGAGCCACTGCAGCACAAGCTCGATACCCAGCCAGGGAGCTCCTCACATGGTGCAGCAGTCCTCTCCTGTCTTGCCCACTGCTCCCCTCAACAATGTATTTCAGTCAATCTGCCTGTTCTGCTCCCCACTCTGTCTCTGGTAAATCCTCTCATGCCCCCCTTCCCACACACACCTTTGACCTATACCCCAGCTTGTATGCACAAATAAATAAACCTTTAAAAAAATAAAATAAATGTGTGTGTGTGTGTGTGTGTGTGTGTGTGTGTGTGTGTGTGTAAGAGAGTATAAGAACTGGGGTGTAGGCCAGATGTGCATGGGGTTAGAAGATTCACAGAGACATTGTGGGGAGCAGAACAGGTGGATTTACTGAAATATACTGCTAAGGGGAGAGGCAGGGGAGACAGGAGAGCTCTGCTACGCCATATGTGGGTGGGCTCCCTGGCTGGGAATCAAGCTCAGGCCTCAGTGGTGATAGTGCTGAGAATTAACCACTAGGCCACCAAGGAGGCCCTTTTTATGTTTTTTATATCATGTCTACATACAACCTTTAGGAACCCAAACCTAACCTTCATCCATTTAGCTAAAACCCAGGCTGGCCATCACAGTGACTCAGAAGAGAACAGGGTGATTGATTGGTGGAATTCACATCTGTTTCTTTCATTTATGAGTAAGAATGTCAGGGAAAAGGACGAGGTGTGATTAAACTTTGGATCTTCCAGTTACTAATACCATGCTTCATACATGGTAGTTACTCTGTAAATCTTTGCAAAATTAAGTTTACTAGAACTCATATGGCTCAGGATTATAACCTTAAAGTTTTAGCTTTTCACTCCACCAGACATTCTCCTTCTAGCCTGGAATGACTCATGATTTCCCTTCCATATAAATTAGGGGTGCTAATTGGAACTGTCTATAAAAGGCTGTAACATTTTAATAGCCTCAAATGAACACTATAAAATGTATTAAATGACTATTATGTAGCAGAGAGCCCCCCTAAATTTTCGTTTGTCGTGGATTCTGTGTATAATTTCAAAGGATTTATAAATAGATGGCTTCATACCTCTGAACAGCAAAAAACTTGTCCTCATAGAAACTTACTTCCACAATTTTGGATGCCCAAAAGTATGCCATTATCTCAATAATGATTTGTTCCTTAGGACTTATTGTTTGATAATTTACATTCTTTCAATTCTAAAGAATATTTCCCATTAAATATAGTGACACTGTACCCGATGAATATCTGATTCATCATATATTATATTTCTAATTCTAATACTAAACAGTTGTGGTATGGAAAAAATATATGAGATCATCTTAGATACTGATGCCTATAAAGAAGACTGAGAAGGAATGGTCAGAGGTGGGAGGTGAGGTAGGAAGGAGTTTTTTTTATCTAATAGAGAAGCCTCAAGAAGTTTCAAGGAGATTCAAGATTCAAGAAGTGGTAAAATGTTCATGTTGAATGGTTAAACAAAATGAGGACTGGAATATATACATTTCCCTCTGGCAACTATAAAGGCACTGTGTATCCAACAAGAATAACTTTAGTAAAGGGATTAAAGCAATTTGTAATGAGTTCAGAGCAAAGGAACTGTGGAAATGGAAACCACATACTTTAAAATGTGTATTTCTATTTCTAAAGGTTTAGAGGTGAAAGGAAGATGAAAGTATAAGATCTTACAGAAAAGATTAATTGAAGGGAAAAATCAATGTTGTTTTATAAAAAATGCTACTAATATATAAACACACACTAAAAACCATTAGTAACTAGCAAAACAAAGTACATTCTATCTAATGGTGTTGTCTAATAAAATACTAATTTCTGTGGTCCTGATAATAACATCATACATTATAAAATGAGGCTAAATGTCATAAATAAACAATATATGCAAGAGAGCAAAAAGAGCTCTGTGGATCAGGGATTTCATAAAAATCTCACACAATGAGAGATCTTATTTGTTCCTTAAATTAGTTAAATCAAAAAAAAAATTGAGGAAAGGGATAAAGGGTCTTTCAAGATGATGATAGCAGGAAGAAGATATTGATCAAGACATGATGATTAGGACACATGAATTTTTTTAAACATCCAATCAAACTGAAATTTACCCTCTCCCCTGTTCCGCCTACAAAAAGCCCAAACAATCACTCGTTCTCAACTTTTATTCTTCTTCCTCAAAACATGTCAAATTGGTAATTACTGGTAAAACCAGACACAGGACAAGTTAGAGGAAATAAGACAGATTGAGTTGGTTCATGGTGATTTGTTGGTTTTTTTTTTAATTCTTCCTCAAAACACGTCAAATTGGTAATTATTGGTAAAACCAGACACAGGTCAAGTTAGAGGAAATAAGACAGGTTGAGTTGGTTCATGGTGGTTCATTGTTGTTTTTTTTTTTTTTTCCTTGCCTAGGGTCAGAATTATGGATACATCACATGTTCAGAACACTGGTTTCATCCTTACAGCAACACTATAAGGAAAACTATTCCATTATGTCCATTTTACAAAAGTGAAAACAGAGGCACAAATTACCCAAGGTATCCAGCTAGTAAACAGAACACTTGGGATTCAGATCTGGGTAGTCTCATGCATGCATCTATGTCTTTAATGTTATTCTTCCCTGCCTTTCCTTCTGTTGTTTTTAATCACTTTTCCATATTTAGTTTTTAAAATATAAGTCAAAGCAGTATATGTTCGTGATCTAAAGCATTAAATACCACATTCTGTCTTGACAAGCTGACTGGCTCTGCAGTAAACAGTGTTGTGTGTAATACCTGAGGAGAGGAAATAGATCAACAGACTGATGCAGTTTTCCAAAAACATCAAAAAATCCCCTCCTTTTAGCCTCACTTCTCATTCCTGCTCTTTTCCCTTGTGAACTGGTATTCAAGTATTCTCTGGACATCACCAGGTTGATTGGTTGGCAGTGTCCTAAACAAGTCCACACCACCCCCCCAAACAAACATACTGAATGAAGCTCCCTAGTTTTCTGGGCTACAGTTACCCTCAGATTCTATTTCCTCCTTCAGCTTGCTCCAATTCTCTTTCCAATTTTCATATATTTGAAGTTCACTTTGACCTTCAACCTATGCCATCTTTCATATAATGTGTTCATTCTACTTTGTGTTCTTTTGTTATAATTTTCATAAACTCTCAGCCTGAAATGGAGACTATAGGGAAGATGCACCTTAAAAAAATACATTTAACTATATTTAAATGTTACTATAGAGTGATAGTTCACTGAAAACATTAATTTAATGAGAGGAAGAGAGAAAAAAATACAGGAAAATTTGCAAGTAGCCAATTAATCAATTTCTGAAAGAGGCAGGAAAGACTGAATTCAATGTATTAACAAAGACGTTCCTTAGAAGCAATGAAAAACACCCATTCATTCAACAAATATTTACTTAGCTTCTACTATGTGCCAGACAATGTCAACAGCACTGAAAAATGCATTAGTAAAGAAAACTAACAAAATTCTCTTTTTAATGCATTTTATATTTTGGTGGGAAAAGACAAAAATTAAGCCAAAAAAAGTGAATATACAAAATGTTTGATTGCAGTAAGCACTATGGAGAAAAATAAGACATGAAAGGGAAATAGAGAGTGATTGGTGGGATTAGGTGGTTGGGGGCAATTTTAAATAAAGTAAACAGAAAGGACTCACCAAGAAGAAACCATTTGAACACCAGTATGAAATAAGTAAAAAGAAAGGCAGGCAAATACCCTGGAGGAGACTGTTGCAGATAGAGAACAAGAAACGCGAAAGGCCCGAGGCCAAAGCAAGCCCATCATATTCAAGGAAGAACAAGGAAAAATAAGTGAAGAGAGTAGCGGACATTAAGTCAAAGATGCAATAGTGAGGTGTTGAACATTATGAGGCATTAGAAAGACATGGAAGTTTAGTGGAGTGAATTGTGGAGACAATGGGGAATTTGACTCCAAAAGTTGTGTAGATTGTAGAGCACTAAGGCAGAAGAAAGAGAACACATTATGAAGTTATGTAATAATACAGACAAGAGATTTAATGACTTGGCTGGCAAAAATGAACCCAAAATTTGGCATTAAAACAACTAGAATAATGGAGTCACTATTAACTGGCCTGGAGAAGACAACAGAGAAGCAGAATTTGGCAAGGAAGATCATGAGTTTTGCTTTGAACATGTTTGAGAAGCCTATTGGTTATACAGTGGAGATATTTAGTAGGTAATAAGAGTGTAAGTCCGGAGTTGCACAAATACAATACAAAGCTGGTAAATAGCAACTCATTTTCCTTTAATTAAAAAAAAAAAGGATGGGTGCTACAACGTGCAGTTTAATAACATAGGGAAGGGAAATTGTTAGCATCTCATGGCCTCTATTTTCTGTTATGACTGAGTCAAAGTTATATGTTCAAGAGAAAGCTTAGACGATTAACCAGAATCAAGTAAAACATTTGCCAAGTGGCTGGACTTGAAAATTCTAACTGTAATAGTTCCAATTTGTGGTTATATTATGCTATTTCCACGATGTTCAATAGTCTATGTAATAAAGCAGGGAAGGTAGGTCTTGAAACCATCCAGGGTTACAGGATAATTAATGGGTGTGGATGAAGAAAAGAGTAACAGAAAATTAAGGATCCTGGTAACAGTATCAGAGATTTGATGGCTATAGAATCCACACTGAGCAAGAGGCATACACAGTTGTGGTGGCAAGAAATGGTTATATAATATAGGAAACGGATACAATATATAGTACAGGCATGCAAAGCAACTAGATGCCATGCAGCATAATTTATATTTTATACCACCAAGACCCTTATTCATTCTAAAAAATACACTACTGTCTGTATAATTTATAGCACGGTCAGCGAAGGCAAAACTTTGCAGCAAAACTGATGCTTTTAATAATTGTGAAATTTCTTTCACTGCTCAAATTATCTTTTTATTCCAATCTGGTTTCATTTGATTCAAGCCAAAATCCCATGTGATTGTTTCTAAACTTTCCTGGAATTTTTCAACAGACATAGGCATAATAATGTAATTGTGGTCCAAGTTCCTCAACAAGGGATAGAATGTCTTCTCATGGCATTCCATAGAGATGACTGAGTCTAAGCTGAGTAGCAAGCAAGACAAGTATTGGCATTAGGAATGGTCTTAGGCTACATGTAAGTAGCTCTGGGCTTATGTTGACTTGTTTCAATGAGTAATAATCATTATAGAAGCTTTCGTTTAAGAGTCTACAAAATGCCAAAAGTTTAAAAAATAAATCTAGATATAAGTGGATGTCTTTCCTATCATGCTTCCAAAATATCAGGGTATTTAACAGACTTATAAGAGATGGGTGATGAGGAAGAATTCTCAAACTGTGTTCATGGAGCTCATAGTGCATCAATAAGAGAAACTAGCCCTGAAGACTGAAGGAAATTAGAAATCCAAAGTAGAGGTGAACATCTAAACTTGGGGAGATGGGAACTAAGAAGCAGGAGTTGATGAATCTTTGCTGTAGAGAACTGCCATAAGCATGACTTTGTTTCAATTCCCACTAGGCTATACATCTCCTTGTTCAAAATCCCAAATTCTTGGCAGAATGAATCTAAATGATTGCCCTAAGTTAGATATCTACTTCTGAATCAAGGGGCAGTATAGAACAGGTAAATAAATGAAGAAATAGAGATGTGGTTCTGAGAGATTATGCCTGTGTACTAGGGACAGATTCCAGAGAAGGGAAGCCCTTGAACAAAATCACCATAAGAGGTTTCTCTCTCTAGGAAAGACAGTCGAGAAACCACAAGCATAAAGGATAAGAAAGAAAGGAATAAATTGTTAAATAAAAACATATACAACAAAGGAATCCAAGTATCAGGGAAGAAAATGGATTGGGAAGGACATGGATGAGTTAGCAAGACCAAGAGGAAAGAAAGAATATTCCATCAGGGAGATCAGCATGTGTGAAAAGTCTAGAAGTGGGAGAAGACATCACACCATTCTGGTAGAGGTGAGCTTAACTAGAAAACAGGGAAGCATTATGAAGGAGGAAAGTTCCATGGTGATAAATTAATTGTACCATTTTATGGATTTTAAACTTGATTCTATAGACAAAGGGGAGCTATAAAACAGAAGTTGAAAGAATCAGACACACGTTTTTAAAAGATCACCCTGTCTCCAGTTAGCTTAGTCACAATTACCTGTGGGCCACCTGGCACAGAAAGATGAAAGACTTTAGAATCAGACAGCCTGGGGTTAGAAGCCTGGTGCTGCTACTGAAATATGGTAAACAAGACACTTACTCTTCTGAATCTCAAGTCTGGCATCTGCAAAATGGGAGTAATAATATCAATATATACCTTGCAGGGTTGCTGTCACTATTTTCTATTAACAAAGTTTCCAGAACATATAAACAATAAATAGTAGTCATTGTTGCTTTTCATAATACCGTCTTTCCTCTTTTTTATATTGTCACCTATATTTCCCTTATTTCTTTCTGACTTGGATGAAATTTCTTGAATACATACTGGATGTCATGCAAAGTTGAGTGCCTTAGAAACATTTTATTTATTCCTCAAAAAAATCCTCAAGGCAAGTAATATTATTACTCCTTTTTTGAAGATACAGGTACTGAAATTTAGACACTTTAGCAACATGCTAGAGATCAGACTTCTAGGATAAGAACTCTATTTTGCTTGCGAGCAGAAGAAATTCCAAGTACTATGGGTTCTAGTCCTATACTATACAGTTAATATATAATCATTTTGTATAGTTACAACCGTGCATAAGTTCATTTATAATTTCGGATGTAAAGAACCCACTTAAAAGCCCAAAATAGAGTTAGATAAATAAGTATTTTTAAGTAACTTAATGGAAACAAATTTTGCTTTTTTTTTTTTAACTTATAGAACAGTGTATCACTTAGCCATTCTTGTGTAAGAAAGTCACTCCAAAATTTAGCCACTTAAAACTATTTATTATTGTCCATGACCTTGTGTGTATTCTGGGCACTTTTCTGGTCCATACCAGTTTAATTTCTGCTGGGCTCTGCCATGTAGCTGTGGTTAACTGGCAGGTTGGCTGGCCGCTAGATAATCTACCATGGTGTATTAGTTTTTCTTATTGCTCTTCTGACATATTACCACAAACTTAACAGCTTAAAAAAGTACAAATTTATTTATTTTTTTACAGTTCAGAAGGTCAGAAATCTTGACTGGACTAAACTCAAGGTGTCGACAAGACTGTGTACTATTGGAGACGCTAGAGGACAATCCGTTTCCTTGCCCGAGGTCATCTGCATTCCTTCTTTCATATCCCCTCTTTCCTCCTTTAAAGCTGACAATGAAACATCTTTAAACAGAAGATGTGGTACATATACACAATGGAATACTATTCAGCATGGAAAGAAGATAAACACATGCAATTTGCAGCGACATGGATGGAATTAGAGGGGATCATACTCAGTGAAATAAGCCAGAAAGAAAGAGAAAAATATCGAATGGTTTCACTTATAACAGGACTATAGGGAGGCCGGGTGGAAGAGAGACAATCAGTGGG
>PVIJ01012165.1:0-51120 GCA_004024925.1 Scalopus aquaticus | reverse complement strand
AAGAAAAGCAAACGGCCAACAGACACATGAAGAAATGTTCAACATCACTTATAATCAAGGAAATGCAAATCAAAACCTCTATGAGATACCACCTCACACCTGTGAGGATGGCACACATTGAAAATACAGGCAACAACAAATGCTGGAAAGGATGTGGAGAAAAAGGAACTCTTCTACACTGCTGGTGGGAATGTGAACTGGTCCAACCACTATGGAAAGCTGTATGGCGATTCCTCAGACTGCTAAACATGGAGCTTCCATATGATCCAGCAATCCCACTTTTGGGAATTTACCCAAAGGACACAAAAACACTAATCTGAAAGGATACATGTACCCGTATGTTCATTGGGGCACTGTTCACAATAGCAAAGGTGTGGAAGCAACCCAGATGTCCAAAAATAGATGATTGGATTAAGAAGATGTGGTACATATACACAATGGAATACTATTCAGCATTCAAAGAAGATAAACACATGCAATTTGCAGAGACGTGGTTGGAATTAGAGGGGATCATACTCAGTGAAATAAGCCAGAAAGAAAGAGAAAAATATCGATTGGTTTCACTTATAACAGGGCTATAAGGAGACCAAATAGGAGAGAGATGATCACCGGGGGGAGGGGGAAGGGGGGGAGGGAAGGAAAAGGGCACAAAATGGAATAGAAAAGAACACAAGGGACCATAGAGATGGACCTTTTACATCTTCTTAGAATAAGAAGTAACAGAGCCTTTTTGTCGGCACAGACAGAGCCAGCACAGATATTTATTAGAAGCCATCAGGTTGAAGGCAGAGCTGTGTAGGTCTAGAGAAGGATGAACTGAGAAGGTTGGCAAGAGCCATGTAACTAAGTCACCTGAGCCTGGGTACAACATTGACCATTAGTGCACAATGCATCCTCTGGTCTAAAATTCCCATTCAAAGAAGGGTCATTTGCCCAGCACCAGTCTGGACAGGAGAGAGTGTCTAAATCCACAGTTTTGTAAGGTTCAGTTTAGCACTAACTCCTTATCTATTGTTAATTCATATGAATGCCTCTTCCCATTAGCTTCAGTTACCCAAATGGCATCTGACACTCTGTAAAACCACATTTCTTTCTCCCCAGGGCTCCTCAGTATTCTGACTTAGTGCCTTCTTAGGTCACATTTAAATCCCTATTTCCGGTGGCAGATGGCGTGGAACACTTAAGTGGGCAGGAGAAATTACAGAATCACTTTTCTACACTTCCTGTTCAGCTAAGTAGCTCAGTCAAATAAATCTTAGTGATCTATAAGAATACTATATTCTACAACTCCTTCTTTACACATTGATCAGTATGAATCTTCAGGTTTCTTGTTTTTAAGTATTGGCTAAACATAGGTGACATTTCCTGGAATTCTCAAGAAAATTTTATCTTCATTGTGGTTCAGAATCCAAGTTAAGACTGGCTTCTGGGTACCTGCTATCTCCAGCCTCCAATATAAACAAACTCCAAAAAGAAGAAAATTTGGGAAGTTGGAAACTAGCAGTTAGTGCTTAATGTAAGCCTCTGTGTTTAATGTCATCTATCTATCTAGCAATCATTTATCTATCTATCATCTATTTAACTATTGATCATCTATTTAGTCAGCCTTCATCCATTCACCTAACCAAACTACCTACTATTTCTCAAAATTGAACATTTGGGACACTGTTGCAGGGTGCAAGCATAAAATAACTTTTTTATCTGTGTCACATATTCAAAGGTATTAAATGTACTTTCTCATCCCTTAAGGGACATGTGTGACAGTTCTTATGACTTATTAAGTTAATTTTATTAGAAGACACTGTGAAATGATCTCATACCTAATTAAAATATTCAGCCCAATATAGTAATCAAATTTTGAATTTCATTTAAATTTGAAGCTTATTCCTTCCCCAGTTCAGCTCTTTTGGGATCTAGAACTTTGCTGAAAAGAAACATGTCAGTTCCTTTGATTCTCAGCTTCCTCAAAAGATTAGACAAAAGTACTTGAAGGAAGGAGGAAGCAAGAGGCAGGGATGAGTGTGAATGTGAATTTACACTGGCTTTCTCTGGTTTTAATGAGCATTTATAGCTGATGCATAAATGCTTCAAGGTTTCATAAGATATTTCCCCAATTTCTGGTATTTTTTGCCCACAAGTGTCTTAAATCAAGTAGTGCCTCGTATATCTACCCACCCATCACTTTCTTCTCAGTCCTTAGTTCTGATAACCTGTCCTACTCGTGAGATCATCTGACTTTCTCCATCTATATACCCTAAACACTATATTAGTTCTTTTCTGCTTGATTTCTCATAATCCAATGGGCATGAAACTATTTCTAGTTACAATTTCTAGGGGAGAAAACTAAAGTTATGGAAGTGTCAGGAGCCATCGGACAAGATGGCCCCTAGCGGTGAGTTACGGCCCTAATTGCCTGAGTTGCCCATATAAGGTTAGGTTTCGATGAGGACTGCCTTAGATTTCTGTTTCCCCGTTCTATGTACATTTTTCCCAAACTGAGGTCAGCAGGACCATCCCACTGTTTCCTGTGCTTCGCTCTCATTGAATCCCCGACCTCGAACCACCCTGCGTCACCTAATGTAACCTCCCCGTGACTTTCACCCTATATATGCTCTTTCCCCCTGAACAATAAACGAGACTTGATCAGACCTCCTGTCTTGTCTCCACTTTCTCGAGTACCCCTGTCCCTTCCTCCCTGCTTCCTCCTCAGGTGCAACGTTGATCTGGACTCGCCGGCCGAGTCATGGAAGGTAAAGTAAATTCCCAAAGTATTCACAGGCAAGTGTCAATGTGACCGTCAGACTCCATTTTGCATGAACCTGTGATTTTCATTCTTAAAGGTGTGTTTCCCTTTCTTCATATTCATAGATATTCTACTCTGATAAACATCTCAGTCTTAGTAATTCTGAAAGAAGATCGAAGGCATTAGTAAATAGTTGAGAGATTTCAGAGAATATTCGTTGATAGGAGCAGCAACTCTAAAGTAGGTAAAAACACCCAGAAAAACACAACAGAAAAAAAAATTGATCATATCATTCCAATTTATAACATATCCCATTCAATTTTCCAAGTCCCTTTCCTTTATTCCTCAATCCATTGATCCTGGATGGATGTCAGGCATGCTTCATAACTGTTATCTCTCATCATTATCACAAACACTCATACTATGTATTTTTCTCCAAAAGTTTTTCCTTATCACTCCTTTTCCTTCCTTTTTAAATACAACTTAATTGAGTTATAATTTACACACATACATTTATCTCTTTAAAGTATTCACTTCAGGGTATTCACTTCAGGTCCTCCCTGGTGGCGCAACAGTTAAGCGCTGCGCTGTGGAGCTGTCAGCAGCAGCGACGTGAGTTCGACGCCCAGCCAGGGAGAATCCCACATGGTGCGGCAGACCTCTCCTGCCTCACCCGCTGCTCCCCTCAGCAGTGTATTTCTGATCTGTCTGTTCTGCTACCTTCTCTGTCTCTGGTGAATCCTCTCGCCGCCCCACACCTCTGGCCTGTACCCCAGCTTGTATGTATAAATAATAAAAAAAAGATATACACTCTTAAAATGGAAAAAAAAATGGACTTCAGGACTGACAAAAACAGAAACATAAAAAAATTTTTTTTTGAAAAAAAAAATAAATTATTCACTTCATATACAGTCCTCTCTTTAAAGTATACAATTCAATGGTTTCTAGTTTATTTAGGAGTTATGAAGTCATCATTAAGATCAATTGCAGAATATATATGTATATATTTAACTATTTAAATGCTCATTTTTTTATTTGTGTGAAAGAACTGGGGTGTAAACCAGAGGTGCAGGGAGTCAGAAAATGAATCTCTAAATAAGTTCAAAACAGAATTTCAGGATTTTTAAAGAGAATTACAGGTGATGAAAATTTCAGGAGAAAATAAAGGAAGTAGAAGAAATCAAATGGAAGAATAATTCAGTGTACTTGAAGATGCAAATGTATAATGAAAACAAATAACTAAGGAATTATACATCAAAAAGAAGTAACACTCGTTAATCAAATGAAATCACCAAATACAGGAACACCAAATACATTAGACAATTACTGTCAACTAGTATGAAAGAGAAGAAATCACAACAGATATTCAGAGCATAATTAGAGACTACTATGTAATTGATCACATCAACAGAGAGAAAGAGAAGAACCATATAATCACATCAATAGTTGCTGAGAAAGCATTTGATAATATTCAATATCCATTTATGATGAAAACCCTCAAAAAACAGGGAATTAATGAAGCATACCTAACATAATAAAAACCATTTATAACAAATCCACAGTTAATATCACTTTCAATGCTGAAGAACTGCCAGAACTTTCCATTAAGATCTGTTCCAAAGATGTTCACTCCCACCACTACTACTATTTAATATAATATTGGAAGTTCCAGCTATAGCAATTAGACAATAGAAATATATAAAAGGAATCCAGATTGAGAAAGAAGAAGTAAAGCTATCATTATTTGCAGATGACATGATAATATACATAGAGACCCTTCGATTCCATGGAAAAACTAATCAAAATAATTAATCAGTTTAGCAGAATGACGGGTAAAAAAATCAACACACAAAAATCAGTTGCACTACTATATCAAACACTGTAACAGAAAAAGGAAGAATTTAAAAGTGATCCATTTATAATTTACCTCCTAACAAAGGAGGAAAATGATCTATACAAAGAAAACTTTAAGAAAATGATGGAAGAACTAGAAGACGGAAACAAATGGAAACAATTCCCTGCCCATGAATTAAAATAATTGATATTTTAAAAATGGCCATCCTACCCAAAGCATATACAGATTCAACACAATCACAATAAAAACATCAATGACATTTTTCAAAGAACTGGAACAAAGACTATTGAAATTCATATGGAATCACAAAAGATCTGGAATAGCAAAAGCAAGTCCTGACAAAAAAGAAAGAAAATGGATGTATCACTTTTCAGACCCCAAATTGCATTTTAAAGCTGTAGAAATTAAAACAATATGGTATCGAAACTAAACAGAAACACAGATGAATGAAATAGAATGGAGATCCCCCAAATAAACACACCTATATGGACAATTAATCTATTTCAAAGGGACAAAGAAATACACTGGAACAAGGATAGCCTCTTGTATAAATTGTGTTGTGAAAACTTGACAATTTCATGCAAAAAAAAACTAGAACACTATCTTATATCATGCACTAAAAATCGTTTCAAAGTGAATAAATGACTTGGATATAAGAACTGAAACTATACAATACATAGAAGAAAACATAGACAAAACATTTGATGGCATAAGCTTTAATGGTTTCTCTAGAAATGTGTCCTTAACAGTAAGAAAAACAAAGGAGAAGATAAACAATTGGGTCTATATGAAACTGAAAAGCTTCTGCATAGTGAAAGAAACCATAACTAATATGAAAAGATACCCTATTGAATGGGAGAAAATATTCACATACCATACATCTGACAAGGGACTGCTATCAAAGATATACAAAGTTCTCATAAAACTCTACAAAAAGAAAAATAAATAACCCAGTAAAAAGATGGGCAGAATAGATAGACACTTCTTCAAAGAAGACATGCAGACTGCAAACAAGCAGATAAAGAAAAGTTTGCCATCATTTATCATTAGTGAATTGTAAATCAAGATCTCAGTGAGGTATCATCTTACACCTGTGAGACTGACCCATATCAGAAAGACCATAAACATGAAGTGCTGGCTAGGGTGTGGAGGAAAGGGAACCCACTTACACTTCTGTTAGGAATTCAGACCAATCCATATAAAAAACAGTATGTAGGTGTCTCAAAACATTAAAAATTCATCTGCCATATGATCCAGTATTTCCTCCCTTAGGCATCAACCCCCAAACACAAAAACACTTATTCAAAAGGAAACTTGTACTGACATGTTCATTGCAGCACAATTAAAACTCTAGCTAGATATGATACCAACCTAAGTGCTCCAAAACAGATGAGTGGATCAAGAAGATGTATATAGACATCTGGAATAGTACTCAGTGATAAAAATAATAAAAATGATTAACTTACCGTTTCTGGCAACATGGATAAAACTGGAAGGAATAATGCTAAATGAAATAAGTCAGGAGACAGATAAGTACCAGATGTTGTCACTAATGTGTGTGATAAGAGTAACTAAACTAAGAGTCATATAAAGACAAGCTTAAAAACTAACCCTTGGTACCTGACTACAGGACTGAAGCACCACAGCAGGGGAGGGATTGTAGGTGAGATAAGATAAAGGAGGGAAGGAAGCACAATGGACTATGGGTGATTTGGTGGTGGGTGCCCTATGGTGGGGATATCTGATGGGGATATCAAAAAAGAAAGACAAAAATTGGTATTGGAAACTCCTGGTTAAAATGTATGCTAGTTGTATGATGTGATGCAATTTAACATCAAAACATGAAATTGAGGCTATTTTTAATATTTATCAAATATCTTATCTAGAGCAAGTGAATTAATGTCTTGATACTATCAATCTTCAAACAATAGGAATTATAATTATTTAGTTAAGAAAAGTCTCTTAGGGCCTCCCTGGTGGCACAGTGGTTAGGTGCTGCACTGCAGAGTTGTCGGCAGCGGCAACGCAAGTTCGACGCCCAGCTGGGTAGATTCCCACATGGCATGGCAGACCTCTCCTGCCTCGCCCGCTGCTCCCCTCAGCAGTGTGTTTCCATCGATCTGCATGTTCTGCTCCCCACTCTGTCTCTGGTGAACCCTCTCGCCATCCCATGCCTCTGGTCTTTACCCCAGCTTGTATGCATAAGTAAATAAATCTTTGAAAAAAAAAAAAAGAAAAAAGAAAAGTCTCTTAGCCCAGATCTCAGCACAAGGTAGATACGCAAAAAATGTTGCCTCCATTACTCTACATGTAATATACTTATCTCACTTATTTACTTTTGGAATACTTGAAGGGGGAATGTTTGTTATTCTCAATAACATGAAATAGTATTTTCTCTATGCAAGCAGTTACTGTTAAGTAGCAATGAGAAAACATCAGAGACAGTCGACAACATCATGAGACAGAGGGAAGTTCACTTTTTCATAGTGGTACATTTCTTTACTTGTGGAAGATTAGATGATTTTATTGGTCACTGTTGGGTATAAGGGTAAATACCAAGGGTAAAATAAGGATAAAAACCAAGACCCCCACTCCTTTCCCAGGGGGCAAGTTTGGGAGACTTGAATAGATAAGGGAATCTGTAAGGTTGCCGTGGGAACTGGGCTATAAAATCCACCACCACAACCAGAAATAACCAGCCCAGTACCAAGAATGCAGACGCAGAAGACAGGACTTGTTTCTATGTCAAAGACCAGAGCTGAAGACTAGACATCCTAGCAGATAACTGGTATAAACTAGCACCCCAAGTTAGAAAGTCCCAGAAAACAGTATTAAAGAGTCTCAAACCCTTCCTTGTGCACAATATCTCCCTGTTTCCCTCAAAGGGTATTTCAATAAGTCCACCTTTTCTGTTCTCACTGTTTTTGGTAAATTCTTTGATTCGCAAGCCTCCAGACTACACCCAGATTTTCACCACAACAGTTGCTTATACTGTTATTTATAACCATTATGGTTCAGAGAACCATATGCTATGAACAATACTTTTTATTACCCAGGTCCACTTCTATTTAGACAAAACAACTTTCCATTCTGTGGCATTCCCCTTTTCTTTTAAGTAAATTTCTTCACCCCAACTAGTCTCATATGATGATCTGCAAATCTGTTGCTAACCAGAGACATTATTATATAAGTAATAATATTTTATCTTTTATACTTAAGACTGCATCTTTTCTTTAAAATTTCATTTTAACAAAATACAAATCCTGGTTATTTAAGCTCTTATTATTTTCATTTATTAAGAAGAACTGTATTTGCTTCCTTGTTAGTGAAAATACACTTTTTTCATTGCAGTATTTTATTTTTAAAATCTTTAAAGATTTATTTATTTATTTTTTTTATTTTTACATACAAGCTGGGGTACAGGCCAGAGGTGTGGGGCGGCGAGAGGGTTCACCAGAGACAGAGCGGGTAGCAGAACTGGCAGATCAGAGATACACTGCTGAGGGGAGCAGCGGGTGAGACAGGAGAGGTCTGCCGCACCATGTGGGATTCTCCCTGGCCGGGCGTCGAACTCGCTTCGCTGCTGCCGACAGCTCCACAGCGCAGCGCTTAACTGCTGCGCCACCAGGGAGGCCTAAAATCTTTAAATTAGAAGAAATAGAAGCAGACACTAAAAGCCGTGGATTCTTTATTGGTGTTTCTTTTTCTTTTTTTTTAGATTTATTTTTTATTTATACATACAAGCTGGGGTATAGGCCAGAGGCATGGGGCGGCAAGGGGGTTCACCAGAGCCAGAGCAGGGAGCAGAACAGGCAGATCAGAAGATCAGAAATACACTGCTGAGGGGAGCAGCGGGCGAGGCAGGAGAGGTCTGCCTCACCATGTGGGATTCTCCCTGGCCTGATGTCGAACTCGCGTCGCCGCTGCCAACAGCTCCACAGCGCAGCGCTTAACCGCTGCACCACCGGGGAGGCCCCTTTACTGGTGTTTCTTTTTCTTTTTTTTTTTTTTAAAGATTTTTTATTTTATTTATACATACAAGCTGGAGTACAGGCCAGAGGCGTAGGGCGGCGAGAGGGTTCACCAGAGACAGAGTGGGGAGCAGAACAGGCAGATCAGAAGTACACTGCTGAGGGGAGCAGCGGGCGAGGCAGGAGAGGTCTGCCGCACCATGTGGGATTCTCCCCGGCCGGGCGTCGAACTCGCTTCGCTGCTGCCGACAGCTCCACAGCCCAGCGCTCAACCGCTGCGCCACCAGGGAGGCCCTACTGGTGTTTCTTAATGGTCCATTCATGTGTAAAGGAGAATGAATATTTCTTATGGGACACTCCTAGGCTTTATTAAGAAAAGGCATGACTGATACCAGTGATAAAACTTCCAAATTAGGCTAGAATAGCACAGTAGACGACAGACGTTGGGTTTTCTAGGAACTAAGCTCTCAAAGATGTAGCAGTAAAGGGGAACCCTCCGTCAACTCTCTCTGATCTTTTTCCTTTAAAAGCCAGGCTTGCAGTAGCTTCTTATAAGGCCAAAAGCTCTTAAGTGAGATTTCTTTTTTAAAAAAATGGTGCTAAGAGATTCCAAAGTAATAAAAATCATACATTTTTTTTTCTTGAGGGAAAAATGTTTAGAAATGATTTTAGGGAAACAAACCTACTATTTTAAATAGACTATAAACCTATAACTTAATAGACCGTGGCTTAAACAACTTTCCTACATTAATACAAGATTTTCAATCTTTCAAATGACTTTCTCAACTATTATCTCTGTGCTTCATAACACTTTAAGAGAAGATTAGAATGTTGAACAGTTATCTCTAACAAATAAACAGACTGCACAACAATAGTCAAGTACTTGAACTGAGAGAAAAATCCTGCTTTCTATTAAGAATGAAGATTTTCAATGAGTGAGCTGCTCATCTCCCTGAGGGGTGATGGGTGCTATTTCATGAACTCTAAGCAAAGGTGGGACCTTCAAGGGAAGGGCCGGGGCAAGTAGATAATAAGGGAAACAAAAGAACTCAGGAGGAGTGTGATAGGGTACACTGGTTCTGTCACATGGGTAGGGTCACACTTTGAAATCGTGTTGGTGCACACGGGGGTCACGACCTCTCTGTCTTTGTAGGATTTATAATGAGAAGAAAACAAAAAGAAGATGATAAAAGACAATAGAGGAAAGAAGGGCCCAGAGTTTGTTGAATGAACTCAATTGGAATTGGGACAGTCAATAGGAATTTTCCATTTCATTGATGGCACTTTGGAGTCAAATCTTGTTGGTCAATATGTTTCTCTCTGCTTTTTGGAAAAAGGCATGAATACTATGCTACACAATTGTGTGTTTTCTTATCTTTAAAGAGAGTCACCTCATAACTTAATTTTCTTATATCGAAATTTTTTTTAAAGATTTATTTTTATTTATACATACAAGCTGGGGTACAGGCCAGAGGTGTGGGGCAGCGAGAGGGTTCACCAGAGACAGAGTAGGGAGCAGAACAGGCAGATCAGAAATACACTGCTGAGGGGAGCAGCGGGTGAGGCAGGAGAGGTCTGCCACACATGTGGGAATCTCCCTGGCTGGACTTCGAACTCGCTGCCAACAGCTCCACAGCGCAGCGCTCAACCGCTGCGCCACCAGCGAGGCCCTATATCGAAATTTTTTATTTCTCTTTCAGTGAGTGGGTTTGGGGCATTCCTCTGATACACTGATGATGAATTTAGGGTATAATTCAGTGATTACCCCTGTTACAGGATTCAGAATGAACATTGGCCCTGATGTAGAACATACTCTTATAGTGGATGCTGCAGCTACAGGTGACTGGGAGCTCACATGGGAAATATGTGATGAAACCTTGGTGACTACCCTGGGACATAAGTCAGGGTGCATTCTCAATAATGTCCACACTGGCTCCGTAAAGACATGTGCTACTTGGGGGAAACAAGACCCACATGAGGAGGGTTCTTACAAAACTTTATAATAGATGGTATATTTGGAACTTCTGAAAGTCAAAGCTTCTGGTTAAAAATATGCATTTTTAAGTTGTAGACATCTCTGCCCTTTTCCTGATTTGGTTGATGTCATAACACCAAAAATATCCTACATTTCCATCATGCATATTAATTTCTGTGTTCTCTATATCCTTGTGCCTTAAAGTGTGGACTTCAGAGTCCTCAGCATAGTCTTAACCCTGGAACTTGTTAAAAATGTAGAAATGCAGGGTCTCAGACTTCTTTCTAGGCCTACTATATCAGGAACTACATTTTAAAATGAACTCCAGATCATTGGGATACCTATTTGCCTAACATTAACATATATAACATATATACTAGCACTGCAAGAGACAACAGTATTACTGGGAGTGGACTCCAGTAGGGAGTTGGTCCTGAAATCCAGGCATGGCTAAATTAGAGAAAGGAATCATTAGCAAAAGATAAATAACGGTTAACCTAGATGACTCTGAAAAGCTTTTCCTGTCTGTCTCCAAGACAAAGTGCATGTGAAAGGAAGGAAGGAAAGAAAACTTTGTACTCCACAAAAACACATTTAAAGTAGGTCTTAAATGAGTACTAAATTCATCAGCTTCAGTGAAAGACTGAGGAAGCCATGGGGTTTTAAGTGTTTGCACAGGAAAGCAGAATACTATTTAAAATTTCTGCATGGGTCTTTGGACGAGTCCCTGGAATAACAGTTATTCATATACCAAGCTAACCCAAGACTTCTTTGTATATACACATGTACACTGTTTGAATAAAATAACCTATTTTCCATTTTTTTTTAATGTTAGCTTCTATTTCAGATATGATCAGGATGCTGAAAAAGTAGAACAGCTATTTCTGCCAGTACTGCAAACAAAGCCCCATCTATATCTGTTTTGTGCGATTCTAATGATTGAGGTATGATGAATCTTCCTTTCTAAATGGACTATAAACCCCAGGAGGGAAAGGTCTCTGTCGATTGTGTTAACCACCACTTTCCTAGTCAAGTTTTTCAAACCTGTATGCAACTGATTTTTATTGATGTTCAGGATATTAGGTAGTATGAAAAGTCCTATGATTGAAGGAGGGTAGGGGATTGAACAGGCCAGAGAAGGCTCTAAGAGTCATCTGAAGTATGAGTAAGACTAGTCAGGGAGCAAATAAAATACTTGAAGGGCAGGATGAAGTGGAAGTGACTAAAATAGGTGAAAAGGAGGTGACACGAAATTAGCCATCAGAAATCCTGGATGGACTTGCATGGTAGGGAATAGAGACAAGAGGGAGGTCCCTCTTGTTGTCAATATTTAAGTGAAAAAAATTTAAAAAATTACAAAACAAAGATAGCCTCCTCCTTCAACAAAAGTAGAAGCATGCCCTGCCTAGTTCACCATACAGCATATGCAATGTGATTAATTGTTGTACACACACAGAGTGATGACCCCTCACTGTACTCACTAAGCATGATTTGCAATAGTTTTTGTTGTTTAATTACATTTTTTTTTAAATATTGTTGAACACATTGAATAATAGAATTAGAAGAAAAAAGCCCTTAGACAGGGTGAACATACAACCTGGCAAAGTGAATTAATTAACATTAATTTCAAGCAATGAAATACAGTATTAATTACTCTATATCACTACAAATTGCTTGGGGGAACGGGTAAATTTATTTGCCATTATTAACAGTTTTAATTACTAAATCAGCAACACGATGAATTCTGAAAATGTTTAGCATTGCCTAGTACTGTTTGTCATATTTAAAGACCTTGATCCGTACAAGGTTCTCTGCTCTCAGCCTGTAAACAAATCACCCTGTTTTCAGAGTGAAGACTCAGGGAGAGTCATGGAAAGAAGTAGTGGAGGCATCTGTTCACGAGTGAGGATTCGAGCTCCATTAGGATATAAATATTTATAAGAACTCCACTGTGAGCAACACAATATAAGTGAGCATCACAGGTTTGATTTGGTAGACCGAGATCACATGAGGTGGAAGTAGGAGACCTGCCACTAATTATTAAAAGTTACATGCCACTAATTATTAAAAGATACAGATTATTAATGCTATTTAAATAATCATACTGCACTCTAAGTGCATGTGTCTTTGATATACATTGCCTCATTTAAGTTTTATGTCAGCATTTAATTTAGGTTGGTGAGTCGTGAAAATTTTTTTCCCTTTCTAGTAAATTTTGTTTTTGAAAAAAGAATACACATGTATGTAGAATGTTGCTAAATTTTAGGGAACTACAATGCATTTAATGCTCGTCATTTGAAATGTTAATTGTAGGTGAGAACTCTATGATTTAGATAAGTTGTTAGTGAAGCATTTGCTTTGTGATTCAAAACCTGTTAGTTAGGTACCTTAAAACACAGAGTTGTGATGATTAAAAATATATTTATAAAATGTGTGTCTATTTCTGCAAGTTTTCATTCCTGTAATGACCAAGTTCTGAGTATCAGGCTCTTCACTGGAAGCACTGGCATTCAAAAGGCGTCAGAAGGCTCTTCTATGGCTTCGAAGTTCCTATAAAAGTCTACGTGTCTTGACATAGGTCATTTCTCCATATTATATATAAATACCGAGTTTTCCCCCCACTATATTTCTGATTATTATACACTATAAAATTGTTGCTGCAGCTATAAATTTGATGATGATAATTAGCTTAGTATAAATGTAAATTTCCATTATCCAAGGTTTTGATGTGCTCTTGTTCTATATAATAGTATAACATCAATCCATGTTTTAATAATGTTTTAATGAAATTAATTAAAATGGATTTATCATTGCAATTAGGTGTTTACTCTTAGTTTTAAAGAACAATTTCCTTTTATGTTTCTATTAAGAAAAATATTGATAATTATAATCATCCAGCATTTATGTTATTTGTTTCTATAAAATCAGATTTTATAAGGGATATTTCAAATAATTCTAAATATTCTAAATAAATAAAATAAACATTTAACTAGTAAATTATTTTAGCACAAAAGCATGTAGTTTTTCACTAATAAGATGTTCAGTGTAGGGTTTAGCTGTTAATGTAGTTGCTTTCATAGATGCTTTTAATCAGGCTAATGTTGTTCTCCTTTATTCCTGTGTTTGGCTATCTTTATAAGAAATAGGACTTTTTTATTAAACTTTTTTATTTTCATACATCTTGTTCAATTTTGTACAATATTTGCTTATTCCACTCGTGTAGTTCCCATAAATCTCCCACCACCGTATCACCCATGAACCAGCACCATAGTCCCTTGTGCTCTTCCCTCCTGTTTTGACTCCTTTTCCTCCTCTTCCCTGCTGTAAACCTCAGATCTATAGTTTGCCTGCAAGTTTTGTCTTTATTTTTTTACCCTTTTTTTGGTTTCCCTATATTCCTCCTGTAAGTGAAATCATCTACATATTTTTCTTTTTCCTTCTGACTTATTTCACTGAGCATAACCCCTTCCAGCTCCATCCATGTTCCTGTGAGTGGCATGAGTTTATGAGTATATCTGTTTTGATTGCTGAGTAGTATTCCATTGTGTATATATCACATTTTCTTGATCCATTCATCTGTTTGCGAGCATTTAGGTTATTCCCATATCTTGGCTATTGCAAATAGTGTCGCAATAAACATAGGAGTTCAGACTTCCTTTTGAGTTAATGTTTTTTTTTCTTCCTAGGAGTGGAATTTCCTGGTCCTATGGCAGACCCATTTGAACCTTTTTAGAAAACTCTGTACTGTTTTCCATTGGAGTTGGAACAATTTACATCCACCAACATTGTAATAGAGTTCCTTTTTTCTCCCTATCCTCGCCAGGATTCATTGTTTCTGGTCCTTTTGATATGGGTCATTCTCACAGGTATCAGATGATATCGCTTTGTGGTTTGGGTCTTCATTTCTTTTTTTTTTTTAATTTTCTAGGTATTTTTCTTTCTTTTTTTAATATATATTTTTATTGTTATTTATGTCTTTTACATTTTGTATTCCCCTTGGGTAGCCACCACCAATTCACCCATGATCCATCTCCTTGGTCCCTTGTGTTCTTTTCTATTCCATTTTGTGCCCTTTTCCTTTGCTCCCCCCCACCCCCCTGCTGATTGTCTCTCTCCTATTTGGTCTCCTTATAGTCCTGTTATAAGTGAAACCATTCAATATTTTTCTCTTTCTTTCTGGCTTATTTCACTGAGTATGATCCCCTCTAATTCCATTCATGTCGCTGAAAATTGCATGTGTTTATCTTCTTTGAATGCTGAATAGTATTCCAGTGTGTTTATGTACCATATCTTGATCCAGTCATCTATTTTTTGACATCTGGGTTGCTTCCACACCTTTGCTATTGTGAACAGTGCCGCAATGAACATACAGGTGCCTGTATCCTTTCGGATTAGTGTTTTTGTGTCCTTTGGGTAATTTCCCAAAAGTGGGATTGCTGGGTCGTATGGAAGCTCCATGTTTAGCAGTTTGAGGAATCGCCATACAGTTTTCCATAGTGGTTGGACCAGTTCACATTCCCACCAGCAGTGTAGAAGAGTTCCTTTTTCTCCACATCCTTTCCAGCATTTGTTGTTGCCTGTATTTTTAATGTGTGCCATCCTCACAGGTGTGAGGTGGTATCTCATAGTGGTTTTGGTTTGCATTTCCTTGATTATAAGTGATGTTGAACATTTTTTCATGTATCTGTTGGCCATTTGCTTTTCTTCTTTGGAGAAGTGCCTTTTGAGCTCTTCTGCCCATTTTTTGACTGGGTTATTGGCTTTGGATCTTCATTTCTATGGGGATAATTGATGTTTTACTTTTTTTTTTTCATGTGCATGTCAACCATTTGTATGTCTTCTTCAGAGAAGTGCCTATTTAATTCTTCTGCACAATTTAATTTTTTTTTAATTTTCCATTTGTAGAGGTGTGTGTAAGCATTTGATATCAGCCCCTTGTGAGATGTGTGGTGTATACAACATGTATTTTAAAGTTCTGTCATTAAATTCATAAACATTTAGGACTGCTATGTCATTTAAAATAATTGATTCTTTTATCATTATGAAATGTTCTTTATCCTTGGTAATAGTCTTTGCTGCAATGCACTCTACTTCTTTTGATACAAATGCAGATATTTTAGCTTTATTTGAATTGGCATTAGTATTGCATATCTTCTGTGGAAGATTATTGGTGCTTTGGTGGTAGGAAGCTATAATGACATACATTTGTAGAAATATGAACCGATGTCTCTAAAACATAACAATGTTTTAAATTGATGTTATCTCAATAAACCTAATAAAACAAAGCATCAGTTTCTTTATATTTACAGTGAGTTTAGTGCAGGCATCATATAGTGAAATGTTCCTTTTCTATGCAATCTCATAATCTCTCTTTTTCTTGGCTCATTTGATGATGTGAATATTGATACAACTTTGCATGAACAATTCCAATATATGTTTTATTGCTCCATTTGTTTTTGTATTCCTTCTAATCACTTTTCCTGCCTTATTTGGTTTAATTTACTGGTTTTTAAGGTTCTAATTCATTTTCTTTACTATTCTTTTGGATATAACTCTTTGTTTTGTTATTTTAGTGATTGCTTTGGGGTTTATAGTATATCTATTTAACTTTCACCTTCCAATATTATTGTACTACTTCAGACACTGTTTAAGAATTTTATAACATTTCTCCAATTTTAGTGTTCACGTTATGACTATTATAAATTTTGCTTTTGCATGCATTGCAAACACCACATTATATTGCTGTCACTTTTGTTTAAATAGTCACATAACTTTTAAAGACATAAAAATATTGTGAAAAATAAGATATATTTGCCTACACAGTTATCAATTCTGATGCTTTTATTCCATTTACTATAGTCTTGTTTTATCTGTTATCTTTTTTTTTCAACCTCGACCTGAAAGTTCTCAAAATATTATTTTATAGTGTTTGCTTACTGCTAATTAATTATATTACCTTTCTAAGTCTGAAAAAGTCTTAATCTGTTCCGCTGTTGAAACGCATTTTCACTGAAAGTCTAGATTGATCAATTTTCTTATATTATTTTCAAGATGACGTTTCACTCTCTTCTTACTTGCATTGTTTTGGATGAGAAATGGCTGTTCCCTTATCCCCTTAACTTTGTTCCTCTCCACACACACACGCATGCACGCACACAAGCACACATGCGCACGCGCAAAGAGATATATATGAATCATTATATGTGTGTGTATGATTCGTTGATTTTGAACCATTTTATTATTTTTTAAAGATTTTTTATTTATTTATTTATTTATTTATTTATTTGTTTTTGAATAGAATAACTGGGGTGTAGGCCATAGATGAGAGGATTCACCAGAGACAGAGTGGGGATCAAAACAGGCAAATTTACAGAAGTACACTGCTAAAGGGAGCAGCAGGGAGATAAGAAAGATCTGCTGCAAAATATGTGGGTTAGCTCCCTGATGTAGGATTGAACTTGTGCTGCAGTGACTGGTGATAGCTTGATAGCGCTGAGACTTTGCCCCTGTGCCACTATGGAGTCCCCCATACCAATAGTTTGGATACAATTTACCTTGTTCTTGGGATGCTGGGGTTTTGTTATTGTTGTTGTTCTTAAAAATATTTTTTATTTTTCTTCTCAGATACAGTTATAATATTTGCAAATACTTTGATTTGCTGAATACTGCTTTTAATATTTGTTTTATGGTGTCAGAGCAGCCATTATTCTGGAGTCAAATATTCCCCACTACTTTGATAAAAGTCTTTTGAGTACCTGTCCCCCTACATGCATAACTTCCAATTATCAATATCCTCTATCAGAGTGGCATATTTGTTATCATTGGTTGACATATATTGATACATCACTAGTAACCAGAATTCATAGTTTACCTTAGGATTCACTCTTAATATTATACATTCTATAGGTTTTGACATATGTATTGATATAATGACAAATGTATTCATCATCGTGATATCTTATTATACCCCAAATATGCTCTGTAATTTGCCTATCATTTCTCCATCCTCCCCTAATCTCTTGCAACTACTGATGTTTTTATTGTCTTCAGTTTTGCCTTTTCCAGCATGTCAATGTAGTCTTTTAAGATTGACCTCTTTCACTTAGTAAACTGCATTTCAGTTCCTTTTGTGTCTTTTCATGGTTAGTTTATTTCTTTTAATCATTGAGTAGTATTTCATATCTGTATATGCTACAATTCATTTATTTATTCTCTCTCTCTCACACACACACCCCTATAAGTCTATTTAGTTCTACTGCCTACATATATATACTACTGAAGGATATCTATGAGTATGGTGATTATTAATGGCTATGATTCTGTGTGGGCATCAGTTTTGAATTCCTTTGGGAAAATATCCAGAAGCACAATTTTTTAGAATAAAAGTTGGTCATGACATTTTCAAATATTTTTTCTCTTCCTTTTAAAGATGCTTCAGTTTTACTAATCTGGGATAATTATGGTATTCCTAACTACTGCTGCTCACACTGTCTTCATGTTTTTGCATGTCTTCATTGTATTTGTATAATAAGAATTTGCTTAGTTCTTTAATTTTTTTATTTATATCCCTTACATTATTGTGTATTCCCCATAGGTTTCTCACCACCAATTCACCTGTGAACCATCACCATAGTCCCTTGTGCTCTTTTCCTTCCCCTCCCCTGTAGAATGTCTCTTATTTATGGTTGTCTGCTAGTTTTTGTTTTTGTTTTGTGTGTTATTTTCTTCTCTTGATCTCTTATTTGGCTCACCTGTATTCCTGATATAAGTGAAACCATTTGATATTTTTCTTTTTCCTTCTGACTTATTTCTCTGAGCATGATCCCTTCTAGCTCCATCCATGTTGCTGTGAATTGCATGTGTTTATCATTTTTAATTGTTCAACATCCCTCATAATCAGGGATATGCAAATAAAAACTACAATGATATCCACCTTACACCAGCAAGAATGGCATATATTAAAAAAAAAAAAAGCAGGCAACAACAAATGCTGATGAGGATGTGGAGAAAAAGGAACTCTCCTACACTGCTGGTGGGAATGCAAACTGGTCCAACCACTATTGAAAGCTGCATGACGGTTCTTCAAACTGCTAAAAGTGGAACTTCCATATGACCCAGCAATACCACTTCTGGGAATCTACCCAAAGGACACAAAAACATTAATCCAAAAGGACACATGCACACCTATGCTTATTGCATCACTATTTACAATAGCTAAGATATGGAGACAACCCAAATGTCCCAAAATTGATGAATGGATCAAGAATCTGCTTAGTTTTTATGGGGCCTCACTGATGGAACAATGGGTTAGGTCACAGCACTATGAAGCTATCCAGAACCACTGCGGCCCAATCTTGATACCTGGCCAGGGAGTTGTCCCACATGGCGCAGCAGACCTCTCCTGTCTTGATGGTTGCTGCCCTCAGCAGTGTACTTCAGTACACCTGCCTGTTCTGCTACCCACTCTGTCTCTGGTGAATCCTCTCATCACCCCCAATACCTCTGGCCTACACCCCAGTTCTTATATGTAAAATAAATAAATCTTTTAAAAAAAAGAAACTGTTTAGTTTTATAAAAAACAAACTGCTGTCAAACATTAGTATACCATTTCCTATTTATGACCAGCAATGACTAAGAACTTACATTGTTCATTTCCTTACCAGCTTTGGTGTTGGTAGTATTCCAGATTTTGGCCATTCTAATGTGTGTGGTGGTATCTCTTTATGGACCCCAGGATATGTATTCATATTTTTCTTATTTGTCACCTGAGTATTTTCTAAGGTAACTTTCTGTTCAGCTCTTTGGCTCAAATTTAGCTTAGTGTTTTATTTTCTTAGTGATGAATTTAACAGATGTTTGTGTATTTTGAATAAGACCTTTAACAATATGACTTTTGCAAATATGTTCTCCCAGTCTGTGGTGTGTCATTACATTTCAACTCACTTTCATTATCATTTTCACTCTTTCACAGAGGAAAAAAAAAATGTTAATGACATCCACCTAATTTTTATTTTTTACATGAACTGTGCCTTTGGCATTGTAACTAAAAAGTTTTTGACAAATCCAAGGGCATCTAGATTTACTCCACTGTTATCTTCTAAGGGTTTTATGGTTTTGTGTTTTACATTGTCTGTGATCCACAGTGAGTTATTTTTTATGTAGGTATAAGCCTGCGCTAGATTTATTTTTTTGCATGTCAGTGTCTATTTGTTCCAGCACGATTTGTTGGAAAGATCGTATTTTCTCTATTGTAGTGCCTTTGCTCCTTTGTTAAGGATTTTTTCACTATATCTATGTGGGTATCTTTATGGTTTCTTTATTCTCTTTCATTGTTCTTATCTATCTACTTTTGCTGTTGTTAGTATACAGTCTTCTTTTTTTTTGTGTAGGACTGGGGTGTAGGCCAGAGGTGCAGGGCATAGGGGATGGTGACAGGATTTACCAGAGACAGAGTGGGGAGCAGAGTAGGCAGATCTACTGAAATACACTGCTAAGGGGAGCAGTGAGAGAGACAGAGAGGTCTGCTGCACCATATGTGGGTTAGTTCCCTGGTCCAGGAATGAACTCAGGCTGTTGCGGTGATAGCTCTGAGACAACCCTTACAACACAGTCTTGAAAACTGTAGCTTTACAGTACGTCTTGAAGTTGGGTAGTGTCAGTTCTCCAAATTTGTTTTCCTTCAAGAAAATTATTTTATCTTTCTGGTGATTTACTTTTCTAAATAAAGTTTTCAATCAATTTGCATGTATTCACAAAATACATTTCTGGGATTTTTATTAGGATTGCATTGAATCCCCAGACCAAGTGGAAAGAACTGACATTTGACAATATCAAGTCTTTCATATAGGTGGATTATCTTTTTTCATTTAGCTCTTTATTGGTATGTTTCATTAGAGTTTTGTATTTTACCTCATGTGGAACTTGCTCATATGTTACTGGATTTATATGTACATATTTCATCTCTGCAGGTGCTATTATAAATGGTATTGTGTTTTTAATTTAAAAGTTCACTTGTTAACTGCTGTTATATAGGAAAGAAACTGACATTTGCGTAGTTACAGTATTTTATATTTTGTTCTCTCTTGCAAATTTATGACACAGGGGACTATGCCATATCTGAAAAGGAAAGATAGTTTTATTGCTTTCTTTCCCAAATATATACCTTTATTTTTTATTCTGGTTTGATTGCTCTAGATAGGACTCTAGCATGATGGCAAAAAAACTGTTGAGGGGCCTCCCTGGTGGCACAGTGGTTGAGCGCTGTGCTGTGGAGCTGTTGATGGCACGCGATGCGAGTTCGATGCCCAGCTGGGGAGAATCCCACATGGTGTGGGGGACCTCTCCTGCCCTGCCTGCTGCTCCCCTCAGCAGTGTATTTCTGATCTGCCTGTTCTGCTCCCCACTCTGTCTCTGGTGAGCCCTCTCACCACCCCACACCTCTGGCCTGTACCCCAGCTTGTATGTATAAAAAAACAAACAATCAAGCAAAAAACACTGTTGAGATGTGGCATCCTTGCCTGTTTCAGATATTAGTGGGAAAGCTTGAATTTCTCATCATTAATTAGGATGTTAGCTCTAGGGAATGATAGCATAATTTTTATCAAGTGAGAAAACTCTTTTATTCCTAACTTACTGAGAATTTTTATCGTGAATGGGTATTGCACATTGATGTATATTTGTTCTGTATCTATTGTCATGTAATTTTTTTCTTCATGTGTTATTTATTCTTAGTCTGTTGATGTGATTGATTAAATTAGTTTATTTTAAATACTGAACCAGTCTTGAATACCTGAGGTAGAAGCCAAGTTCTTGTGGTAGATAATTCTTTTTATACATTGTTAGATTGTTAGAGTTTATTTGGTACTGTTTGCTTGAGGATTTTTGCATCTATTTACATGAACAATACTGGTGTATAGTGTTGTATTATTGTAATGTGCTTGGCTGGTTTGGGTATTAGAGTCACATTCACCTCACAAAATGAGCCAGGGTATACTACATCAGCTTCTATCTTCTAAAAGTTGTTGTAGAGAATTAGTAAATTTTCTTCCTTAAATGTTTGGTAGGACTCATCAAAGGACTATTTAAAGCCTGATGCTTTCTGTTTTGCAAGCAATTAATTATTGGTTCAACTTCTTTAATAGATGTGTGTTCAAATTATTTATTATTCTTGTGATTGTCAGATTTTGTTTTTCAAGTACATGGCATTTCATGTATGTTATCAAATTTGTGTACATAGAATCGTTCATACTATTCCATGATTTTCTTTTTAATGTCCATGGAATCTGAAATAATGCCCTCTCTTTCATTTTGATTGTAGTAATTTGTGCTCTCTCTTTTTTCTTACTTAGCGTAGTTAGAAGTTCATAAAATTAATTGTCCTTTTCAACAAAGCAGCTTTTGGTTTCACCAATTTTCTCTATTAAGTTCCTGTTTTCAATATCATTAACTTCTACTCTAATTTTTATTATTTCTTCTGCTTAGTTTGGCTTTAATATTTCTAATTTACTTACATTGTGATTTGGTAGCAGACACTGTGTGATTTCTATTTTTTTCAAATTTGCTAAGGTGTGTTTATGGCTCAGAATGTGCTACATCTTGTTAAATGTCCCATGTGCATTTAATAAGAGCAGATATTCTGTTGTTGTTGGACATAGTAGGCCCTAGATCCCATTCTATTCAGTAAATTCATGGTGTTGTTAAATTCAAATATATTCTTTCTAATTTTTTGTCTGCTGTGTCTGTAATTTCTGAAAGGGGAGTGTCTAGTCTAAGTATTTTAATGGGCTCATCAATTTCTCCTTGTAATTCTATCAGATTTTGCTTCATGCATTTTTATGTTCTGTTGTTAAGCACATAGACATTAAGGATTATTATGTCTTCTTGGAAAAGTGACTTCTTTACTTTTCCTGATAATTTTCCTGACCCTAAAATCTACTCTGAAATTAATATAGTTTTCCTGGTTTCTTTTTATTACTGTTAGAATGGTATATTTTCTCCATTTACCTTTTATTTTTATGTGCCTTTATATTTAAAGTGGCTTTCTCCTCGCATTTCATAATTGAATTTTGTTTCTGGTCTACTCTGAAAATCTCTTTCTTTCAATCGGTAAATTTAAACTATGGATATTCATTGTGATTGTTGTTGGTTTAGTGTTGGATTGCCGTGATTATTGAATTAGTAGCTATCTTATTTGTTTGTTTTCTAATTGTTGTACTTATTTTCATTCCTATTTTTGTTTTCCACTCTTTTTTTCTCCCTTTTGTGCTTTCAATAGAATTTTACATGAGTCCATTTCCATTTCTTTATTTGCATATATACTTGTTTAAAAATATTTCTTAGTAATTGTCCTAGAGTTTGTAATAAACATTTACAACTCATTAAATTACCCTTTCAAATAACACTATAGGCAATGTATCTATCTTATAAAACAAAACATCCTAGGTCCTTCCTCTTATCCCTAGTATCATTGTTGTCATTTGTTTCATCTTATATACAGCATTTATATAATATATGCATGCATAATTGGATGTAATATTGTTATTGTTTATTATCTGAACCCTTGCTCCTGTTAGAGTAATAATAAAAATATATTTTTATTGTACCTTTATTATCCTATCTAATGTACCTTTTCTTCCTCTTTATGTTATTCATCCCCTTCTTCTCCTTCTTGTTATTTCCCCCATGACTTCAAGGCTCTTACCTATATAATTTGTCTTTTGTAATGAATGCATTTTAAAAATTTTTGCAAGGCAGATCTACTGGAAATAAATACCTTAATTTTTGTTTGAGAAAGTCTGTATTTCTCTTTCTCTTTTGGAGAATAATTTTCAGGATATAGAATTAAAGTTGGAAATTTTTCCCTGAATCCTAAATATTTCACTACACTATCTTCTTACTTGCATTGTTTCCAAGAGAAACTGATATTGTTCTTATCTTTGCTCACCCAAAGGAAAGGTGCTATTTTTCTTTTGACTTATTTCAAGATATTTTTTCTTTTTATTTGATATTCTGTAGCTGGAAAATTATATTCCTAAGTATCTTGTATTTGACATTTATCTTACTTGGCATTTTCTGGGCTTCCTGAATCCATGGTTTGTTAGATAATGTTAATTTGGGGAAATTCTAGCCATTTTTATTACAAATACTTCTGGCCATTTTAATCTTTCTTCTTTTTGTAGTGTGGATATTACATATTTATTACATCTTTTGTAGTTGTCTTTTAGTTCTTGGATTTTCTGAATTTTTAATTTTTCTTATTCTTTTTTTAAAGATTCATTTATTTATGCATACAAGAACTGGGGTGTAGGCTAGAGGTGTGGAGGGTTGAGAGAATTCACCAGAGACAGAGTGGGGAGCAAGACAGGTGGATTTACTGAAATACACTGCTGAGGAGACCAGCGGGTGAGACACTAGAAGTCTGCTGCACTGTGTAGATTATCTCCCTGGCTGGGGATCAAACTCATGCTGCAGTGACTGGTGATAGCTTCACACCTCTGCCTTTAACCCCTGTACCACCAGGGAGCCCCTAATTTTTCTTATTCTTTTTTGTGAGTCTTTACTTTTGGCTTTGGAGCTATTTACTCAGATATCTTCA
Organism: Scalopus aquaticus; assembly: GCA_004024925.1. Lineage (NCBI taxonomy): Eukaryota > Metazoa > Chordata > Mammalia > Eulipotyphla > Talpidae > Scalopus > Scalopus aquaticus. The sequence continues at coordinate 26,982 of PVIJ01012165.1, read as the reverse complement.
AACTAAGACATTGTTTTTGACAACTGGGTCCTGTGTACTAGTAAGCCCTTCAAAGGCATTCTGCATTTCTTGTTAAAATATTGTTGATCAATAGCTTTTCCATTTGGTTCATTTTTAGACTTTTCATCTCTACGTTGCCCTTCAGTTCATGCATGCTATCTTCTTTATCTATATAAGTCCTTAGCATATTAGTCACAGCTGTTTTAAATTTCAAATCTGATAATTGTGATATGCTTACCATATCTGATTACACTTCTGGTGCCTGCTGTGTCCCTTGACACTGTGTTTTTTGCCTTTTAAAATGTTTAGTGATTTTTTTTCTTAATAGTCAGACAAGATATAATGGAAAAAAGTAACTACTGTGGTAAATTGGTCTTTAGTAATTTGGCAGTGAATTGTGCTGAGAAGTGAAGTGCACTATGGTCCTATGACTGAGTCACCATTTTCAGTGAGCACTTGCTCGTGCAGTGTGAGCATCACAAGTCCTTCACGGTCCCCCCTCTGCCTCCCTTAAGGGGGGAAGGTTAGCTCGAGGGGATTGGGGTTAGTATTTACCTTCCTCTCCATGGAAAACTGGAAGTGAATAAGCAGGACATTTCCCTTCTTCCAGGTTAGATACTCTCTTACAAACCCTGGGGCAGTGTAGACTCTGGTTACATATTTTCTCTTGAAGGAAGACCTTGTTAGAAATAGCAGAGTATTGCTCTGGTCTATTTCAAAATGTTTCCTTTTCTACTACCCCTGACAGAAAAATAAAGGAGCTTTTATCTATTTATCCTTAGTTTATGGTAGAGCTTAAGGAGTAAAAAGTAAAAGAAAAAAAAAAAACATGCAAGTATGGGGACTTCCTGATGACTGGATCCCCCTGGATTTTTTATCTCACAGGCTGCTGGAACTCAGCCTCCAGCAATTTGCAATTGTAGTTTAGGTTTTCCACACTGGAACTTTTTCCACAGAGGTTTCTGTTCCACTGGGGTATGAATCTCTGTATTTGCTTGTAGTTCTTTCCAATTTGGGGAGCAACAGTTTGCTCTGTAAGCTCATTTCTTTCACAGATATAAGAATTATTGTCTTTTCAATTTTTCACTTGCTAGACTAAAATAGTGACTTTCAAGCTCCTTCAAGAAAGACTGGAAATCAGGTGATCTTCTCACTAAAACTTTCAGGCTATTTCTTCCCAAGCTGTGGGTAGCATTCTTACATGCCTGCACTGGTCAGTATGCCATTGAATACTCAGGGTAAGGGCTATCTGCAGTCCTCTTGAGTCGCAGGTATAATCTTTTTTCTGTAAAGCTGTCTTTTCTGGTACTCTGCCTGGAAAACTCTATCTAGTTTCCTTGGTTCTTGCTGACTCCAAGGCTTAGTTTTTCAACTCAGGAGACTTCCAGCTCCTCCTGGGTTCCTCTTTCTTGAAGTGCAGCCTAGATTCTCTCTGAATTCAATGATGCAGACTTCCCTTGTTTTTACATCTGCCTTTCAAAAATCATTGTCCTTTATTAATCCTCACTATCTTGAAAACAACTTTTTTGTATGGTTTGTCCATTTTACATTTGTTCCTTTTTTTTTTTTTGGGGGGGGGGCTCATGTCTGCCTTATTTTACTCCAATTGGTTTGAAATAGAAGTCATTAATTGTATAATTGATATTTTTGTTGTTGTTGTTGATTTCTCCTTCCTGATAAAAGTTTCACATCTTGTAATTATTTTATTCTATGAGATTATTTTTATGTATTCTTCCTTTTATTTTTTCTCATGACACTATTTTAGTGTTGGGATGATAATTTATAATTGAATCTTAGACATTGTATGTAAATATATTATAAAGATGCCACATGTTGCTATATACTTTCACAGAAAAGTTAATTTAAATTTTGCTGGCAGTTAGAGAAGGACGAAATCAGAAATTTCTAGTTGGGATACAGAGCTATGGAGACTGAGTTTCTATGTTTTAATGCACTGTCTATTCTGATTTTTTCCTACTCTTAATGTGTAGTCATTTAAAACCCCAATTGTGAGTTTAAGTGTTTATATGGGTTCTTTACTTTTTATTGGATATATATTTTTTGGATACATGGTATTGGGAAGCTCTCAAAAGTTTGGCTTAGGTTCTCAGCTTCTTAAAAATAAAAACTGCTTTATTCTTGTTATTTAGTTTCTAATCTTTCTATGCTTAAAATTCTATGGCAACTACCTTCAGGAGAAACATAGAATAGTTTATTGAGCTCACTTCTGTGTTCTTCTAAGATATCATGAAACAGTAGTGTTTCCATGCGCCCGCGGGTATGTGTGTGTTACACAGTTTCGCTATTTGCTCTTAGAGAAAGAAATGACTTGATTAAAATCTCTGAAACATAGCTACAATTGGAAGTCTATGATACTGTTTGAATTTCATCTTTATTATCCATTAATTTTCTGATTTTTTAACCTGAAAACATTTTTGTTTCCTCATGTATAAAATAGCCTGTTTTATAACGTCATGAACACGAGGCAAGATGACATCCTTGAAAACATGAAGTTAGCTAAAATTTCTGTGAAACATGACCACAATTTATGTATAATATTTTCATTTATAATATTTACATAAGTAACATAATGATATCAATAAAATAGTATCAATAAAAATATCAGTAATGACTGCAACATGTTCATGTAAACTATATATTGTTTTTTATTTGTATTATTCATGACTGTCATCACAATAAAAATATAATATTCTTATTTATGTTTTCATTTTATGACATTGAGTTGAATGTAGTCTTTAATTTTGAGAATATTTCAGATCTCTGAACTCATTATAAAAATGAGAGTAGAAAGAATATAGACCTTTCCACTTTTTATTATTTTGGATTCTTATGATTTTGAATTCTGGATTAGCCACTCTTAAGAGTTATAACCTTATTTAAGTACTTTATCCTCTCTAAGCTTAATTTATCTCACTTGAAGAATAGGGATGATACTATTCTCCTTACAGGATTATTGAGCAATAAAAAAACCTCCTAACATAATGCTTGAGATAAAAGTGTCATATCTAAATTGTTACTATCATCTAGTATTTGATTTTTATACAAACATTTTCATAAACATTTCAATTCACATAGAACAGCTGGTATTTTATTTCTAAAACTTTGTTGAACTTGTTGTTATAAGTTAATATGAAAAAAAACTAATAGATTACCTTTAAATTGCATGATCTGCTTGGAGTACCTCAATAAAACACAGTTATTTTGTCTTCTGAATCTTTTTCTGCTTCTGTAATATCTCATCACTTTGATATTCCTAAATAGTCATTACATTCGCTCTGGATAATTTTAATTTAAACACGCTCAAGAAAGCTCTTTCTAACCCAGTAGTATGACTTAGAAAACCTACCATTTTGAGCTTCTTCAGTTAATTTCATAAATACCAAGTTAATTCATTTTTAAAATATCTCTTTCCAGGCTCACTTCCCAATAGAAATTGCTCCTCAAAATGAAATACTTCATGGTTTTCATTACTCAGTGCTTGAAACATGGCAAATGCTCAGGAATGTTTGTTTCTGGGATTTTTTTAAAGGAGAGAATCAATGAACCAATAAATGTTATAGTCTTGTTATTTGTGGCATGGTTTTAAAAGAAACTTTTCTAATGTTCATGAAGCAGCTTCAACTATATCAGAGGTTCCTAATCATTTTTTTAATATGTATTTTTATTGTTATTTATATCTTTTACATTTTGTATTCCCCTTGGGTAACCCACCACCAATTCACCTGTGATCCATCTCCGAGGTCCCGTGTGCCCTTATCCTCCCCCTCCTCACACCCCCTAAGTGTCTCTCTCCTAGTTGGTTTCCATATAATCCTGTTATAAGTGAAACCATTCGATATTTTTCTCTTTTTTTCTGGCTTGTTTCACTGAGTATGATCCCCTCTAATTCCTAATCTTATCTGTACTTTAGAGTCATTGGGAGAATCAGTCTCTGATCTACATGACTCGGGAGGATAGGGCTATTTATTTTTTAAAAACTTCTTGGAATATTGAAAAGTATTGTCATATTTCAGCAGCATTGATAAGTTATTCCTACCAGTAAGGAATACTGCCCAATCATACTTAACATATGCATTGAATTAAAAAAATCTTTATAGGAAATCACAGAGAGAAAAAGAAAAGTAAAATTAAATATAGAATTGGTTGACAATATAAATATTGGGTTCTACATGTGAATGGTAGTGATTATGTTTTCTGAGTCAAACCTTTAAACACCTGGAATATAAATTAGCTTTCTCTGATTTGAAATGCATTTAAATTCAAATACTTGCAGGTATGTAAACATAAAGTTGCATCTAGTTACTACAGAAGTCCAAATTATATTAACTCAAACTGCTTGGAAGATCTATTCTCTATGAATAATGTTATGAATGTGGGAATTGTAGTTAGACAATTATAATTTGAAGTGTATATCAATTACTTTTTGCTTTTAGAGGAAAATGTTTCCTCTCACCTCTAAGCCCCAGTGTCTTTGTATAAAATTGGCGATACTGTAAAAGCATATTTTCCCCCTTTTTGTTACTGATCCTTGGAAAAACTGGCCCCATAGATCTATGTGTTCTAGGTTGGGTTTTCTCAGAAGCAGATTCTGAGATGGAGTATATTGTAGGGTATTTTTAGGGAGGATTTGGGCAACATTATAATTTAAATGACGATCAAAGTTATCCCCATGTCAAGTTGAAATGTCCAAGTTTTTACACCCATGCTGTAGGTTAGACACCCTCCCCCCACCCCACAATTTCAAGTGCCTGGCATATTGAAAAAACTCATCACATATTTAATAATTGAGAACACTGTTGTTTAAATACTTAAATTCTCATCTCAAATACAGTTGCTTTAGTAATTGTCTTGTTTAATGCATTTCTTTGTCCCAGAGGTAATATCTGACTCATGTCACTTCTTTTTATTACTGCACTTAAATAGCAACTAACATTTACATCTAGTGAACTAAGTACCCTACATTACTCTTGGATCTTGTATGTATATTGACTCATTTATTCTTCATAACAATCATATATGTGTATATAATATTCCCATTCTATACAGATGGGAATTGAAGAAGTGAAGCTAAATTATGTGAATTTGAATACAGCTAGTGTAACCGCAGCATCCCATCCTTCACCTGTGTGTCATCCCGCTGCTTACAGCAGGGGTAATCACTTGGTGATAGTCTAGTCTCCTAGGCGAAGTAGCAAATTTCTGGAGGAACAGAAGAATATAGTGGATTTTTCTCTTTTCATACAAAGAGCTGATTTTCATGAGTCCTTAAGTATTTACACTTGGGCTTCCCTGGTGGCGCAACAGGTTGTCTCAGCACTATGAAGTTATCGGTAGCCACTGCAGCACCAGTTCAATCCCTGACCAGGGAGCTTCCTACATGGCAGAACAGACCTCTCCTGCCTCGCCCGCTGCTCCCCTCAGCAGTGCACTTCAGTAGATCTGCCTGTTCTGCTCCCCACTCTGTCTCTGGTGAATCCTCTCACCACCCACCCCCACCTCTAGCTTATTCCCCAACTCTTGTGTGCATAAATAAATAAATATTGAAAAAAAGTTACACTTTAGGATAGTAGAAGTAAAGAAGGAAGAGAAGAAAGAGAAAATAATATCAAAATTTATTATGTAGAAAGAAAGTTTTGGAAAAGCCCTCTTTCCTCAAAATATGTAAGGTTAAATACACAATCAAGATGGGGACATTTTACTGAAACAAATATTTATGGTCCATTTAAAAAATTGGACACTAGAGTGTTTAAGTAACTAAATTCATTTTCTTAGTGATAACATTAGATACTTATGGCTTGTCCAGCTTCTGCTGCTATTTTCTTCTCTGCCCATGTTTTTAGACTGAGTACTGGCTCTGCTGAGGGAATGTTGCTCAGATAGCTCGAGGTGCCCATGCAGTCTGAGTGGTACATGAAGCCCCAAACATCTTGAGAAAAAGCCATGTCACTGAATCCGCCAGGGCACATTAACAGGAGCTAATGTTAGATATAGCAATTAATACACTCACTCATTCAGAGAAACCATTTATTTAAAATTCCTTTGAGTCCTGTAGTCCTAAGATATGATGATCAAATCCAAGCTTATTTTATTACCTACTAAGTTATGTGTTCCCAAGTAAAAAGCCCTTGACATTTTGCTGGGGGAAATGATGAGGTATTTTTAAAGAGTCACTGGCAATAGCTTACTTTAACTATAATAATTCTTTCTCCTTCAGGCAGCAGTGTAGTTAAAAATTTGACTATTAAAAATAATAACTTTGCTTATCTTCCCTTTTATTTTTTTAATTGAAATAACTGTACATTATCACATTATATAAGTTTCAGGTGTTTATCCTTGAGAGTCAACATTGTATCTACCATATTAACGTCCCTGCTAATTGCCCAATCCCATCCTACTGCATATTACTGCCTCCCTTTTACACCGTATCACCGTCCCATTTTTCCGAATTTATCCAATTCCATATCCCTTTCCTCCTGGTAATTACTATTTGGTATTATAGTCCACATTTTTATTTTATAGTCAGTCTGATTTTTTCCTCTATAAAGCACTTATGAATGAAATCATATTTTTTTTTATTTTTCTAACTTATTTTACTTATATAACTCCCTCTAGATATATCCATGTTATGGCAAACAGCAGTATTACATAATTTTTTAATATTAAATAGTATTCCATTATATGCATCTACCATGTCTTCTTTATTCATTTGTCAATGGATGTTTATTTCCAGTTTTTGGTTATTGTAAATAATGCCAAAGTAAATATGGGGAGCATCTACCTCTTCAAATGAATGTTTTTAAACTTTTGGCATAAATACCCAAAAGTGGGATAAGTGGATAATGTGTAATTCTGTTTTTGTATTTTTTTGTGTGTGTGTGTGGGGGGGGGGGTGAAGGTAGCTCCATGCTGGATTCCATAATGGTACTACTGATTCATCCATACAAGAATTATTATTTTTTTAAGATTTATTTATGCATACAAACTGTGTTGTAGGCCAGAGGTATGGGGAGGTGAGAAGATTCACCAGAAACAGAGTGGGAGCAGAACAGACAGATCTACTGAAAAACACTGCTGAGGGGAGCAGCGGGTGAGACAGGAGAGGTCTGCTGCACCATGTAGGAATTTCCTTGGCCGGGTATCAAACTCAAGCTGCAGTGGCTCTGGATAGTTTCATTGTGCTGTGCTTAACCCATTGTGTCACTAGGGAGGCTCAATACAAGAATTATGAGACAGTAAGTTCAGCTGAAAATAAATTGAAAGACTGATTATGAGAAATGAAGGGCAAAATAAAAAAAAAGAAATGGCAATAAAAAGATACTGGCATTATATTTATTCAACCAGCAAATGCTGAGTGTCTTCAATGTTCCAGGAACTGTCCTCAGAGCTAAGAGTGCAACAGGGGAAAGAGGATAGCAAATCCGACCACCATGACCACGGCTATCTTTGAAATGGCCGGAGAGAATACCTGAAGGGGATCTGCTATCATTTTTAAACTATGATATCAGGATAATACTAGCCTCAAGATATTAATTTTGGAAATCTTTCATTTTGTATTTTCTGGAAGAGATTGTGTAAAATTCACATTAATTTCTCTCATTGGTTGTGTCCACCTGACCTAGAGTCTTTTGGGAGAGGAAAGAGTCTCAGATATGTAGAGAAATAGTGAAGATTTCTGGACAGGCTGTTGTAACTGAGTCCCTTTTCCTGATTTCATCAGCCTGTCTTTGTATATCTTGGAGGAATCTGAAAGGCTCACATTTGGCAGGAAAAGAGACTGTTCCTCTGACCACTTATTATTGAGAGGCTCCCAACTAATTCAACTCGTCTGTGGTGTAGGGCGCTCTTTGGATATCATGAGATGGACTTCCCTGTGATCCCCAGGGGGAGTGAGCATAACTGGGCAGCCTGCAGTGGTACTTTGGTGCTCAGGAAGTACAAGATGGCTTTTTAGTTGTGTGAGGAAACCTAAAGCACCCTGCTGTTTTCCCACATCCTGGAATCATAAATCAGCTGGTTTTCCTCTTCGTTTTTCTTCTCTTTTGGTTGTTTGTGGTATTACTATTGTCGTTCAAAGCTGTGTATAATGAAAGGAGCAGAAAAGAATGGGTGCATAATCATACCTTCATGCATGTGTCTTTTCCAGTTCACTGTGACCTCTCTAAGGAAAGTTTGGGGAATTTTATTTACCTTTATGTCTCATTGCCTTGGACTACCTGGCATATAGCAGCTACTAAGTAAATGTCTAATTAATAAACTGATAATTGTATGTCTCAATAGATAAAAGGGACAAAAGAAGGATATTTTGTCCATAAGCCCATGCTAGAGGATCATTCTTTTGAACATATAAAATCTGTTCAAAATGAAGGAAATGGGATTACTGGTAACATATCTTTCCATTACTGAATGGAGATGGTTTGTAATCATGTCAAAGCTGAGTCACAAGTGGGAAAAAAGTGTGATATTTCACCAGGCAGTATAGTCATGTCTGGTCAGAGTCCCTTACCAGACGCAGACTTCATGAATGGCTCCCTCTCTATTTATCTATCATCCCTATAATCACTCAGCCAGTAACCACCAGAGATGGGGACATTTAGCCTTGAGAAAAGAAGTACCTTCTAGAGAAAGGCAAGCCTGTGCTGCACATTTAATCACACAATGAATTCTACAACAATATACGATGAAACCTAATTCCAGAGGTGATGACATGTGTCACATAGAAATAATTAAGGCATGGAGAGTTACTGAAAATTAGAATGCCATACTTCAGTTCCAGTGGTTTATTTCATGTCTCTTTGTTGTATAACCTTGAATTACTCTGTATGGAAAGTGCTAATGTCCATTCAATATTATGTCGATCAAAGCTCTGAGACTGGAGGAGAGAAAACATGAGCAGAAACGTCTTCAAGGTGCTCCCAAGACAAGGCTTATCGTGCAATTCTAACCATGACTGTAGCGAAAAGTAAACTCTGTATTCAGAGACTGACATTTCTCAGCTGTGATTTGCAGGGCACCATCTGTCTCATTCCATGACCCAACTCCATCCAAAATGTGTGTCTTAACAGCTTGTGATTGGTTTGAAACTCCATTGGTTAGACATTCATTTTGGTTTCAATTACTGTACTCATATAATTCTTCAAAATAACCCTGGATAGTGATAACATTAAATAAATCATCAATTAGATGCTAAATATTATGAGCGGGGAGCACCTCTTAGAGTGTTTTGTGCCTTTTTACCTTTTCAGTGTCCATGACCTTGAAGCTTATCTCTGTACTCTGAGAGCAAGGCATTGAGAGACAAAGCACGTTTTTAAGAAGATTTATTTATTTATGCATACAAGAGCTGGGGTATAAGCCAAAAGCATGGGGATAATGAGAGGATTCACCAGAGACAGAGTGGGGAGCAGACCAGGCAGATCTACTGAAGTACACTCCTGAGGGGAGCAGCGGGCAAAGCAGGAGAGGTGCTGCGCCATGTGGGAAGTTCCCTGGCCGGGGATTGAACTTGCTGCAGTGGCTGCTGATAACTTGATAGTGCACCTTGCACCACCCTTGCACCACCAGGGAGGCCCCCAAAGCACACTTTTTGTAGGGGTATGGAAGGTGGATAAATGAAGATTGTGAGACTGTGCCAAAGGAAGACAGACCCGAGTAATGCCTGAATTGGAAGTTCTTGTGAAGTCAAAAGAGAGTGACAGTAAGAACAATGGGAGTCCTTGGGGGCTGAATGTGGGGTGCTACAGTGAGAAGTAGAAAGGGGACAAGACCAGACAAGGAAGCAACAATAATTTAGGAACTGGCCTCAATATTAAATTCATGAACTCTCCACAAGAAAAATGTGCATATTTTCTGGCATGGTATCTCAGCCACTCTCTCCATCACTTGTCAATGTCTGCTTTGCTGTGTGACAAAAGTCATTTTTGGTTCAAACGTAATTTAGGTACTGGCTTTCCAACTTCTGTTTAAGTCATCTTATAATTTGTCATATCTGAATTTTATTCTTTCCCTCATTCACTTTTTTTGAGCACCGTCTATGTTCAGACACCATTCATGGACTATAGAATGAATAACATAAACAGATTCCCTACCGTTACCATGCTAAATTCCAAAGCTGTAAATAAGTAGAGTTTATAGTGTTAGTATGTTTTATATCAAGAATCCCCTTCTGCTCTAACTTTAATTCCATTTCTCTTGTGCCTACCTTCTTGTTTAAGAGGACTCTTGGACTACACCTTCTACACTATCCAGACCCAACGAAAGACACTTACCATTCATTACTCCTAAACCTTTACCTGAACCAAACGCCTAGTTTAGCTCTCCAGCTCAAGCCCCTGTTTATCTGGGAAAGTGTATTTGATGTGGGTTTCCTTTGCTACTGTGTATATTTTTGGGGCCAGGGGTAAATCTAAGCACAGTAATAGCAGGAGATGGTCCCAATGCAGGTTTTGCAAGAGTAGATTGCTGGACAGAGAGCTCCATTGCTTGTCTCTCTTTTAATGAGGAAAAAAAAAATCTAACCAACTTACAAGGGGTTGCAGATGGGGCTGAATTCCAAACCCATGGGTCTCAAGGTTCAATCATAAGCTCAGAGATCCATAATTTTCCAGTGCTATTTCTCATTCTTTTTTTTTAAGATGTATTTACTTATGCATACAAGCTGGGGAGCAGGCCAAAGGTGTGGGGCAGTGAGGAGGTTCACCAGAGACAGAATGGGGAGCAGAACAGGCAGATCGACCAAAATACACTGCTGAGGGGAGGCAGGCGAGGCAGGAGCAGTCTGCTGTGCCATGTGAGAATTTCCCCGAGGGCATCAGACTCGCACAGCAGCTGCCCACAGCTCCTCAGCATTGCTCTCAACCCGTTGCGCCACCAGGAGACCCTATTTCTCATTCTTTGACCCTAAAGTTCCAGCTCTAAGCATTCCTTTCCCAGCACCATGTTCCCCATACACCTTGCATAGTCTTGTTTCTTTTCTCCACACAAGAAGTCTGTTGGCTTATAGCGTTTTCTCTGCCTTGTGATATCTTGCCCAGACTCCTACGATTAATTTGTGTGCCAGGCTCTTTCTAGGCGTGAGTAGAGTATGACTCTTTGCAAGACACACATATCATCTGTTTTGTGAAATTTATAATCTGGCTGAGATCTTCTCAAATGTTAGCACCCTTGCAAGCTCTGAAGGATGCATTACAGCAGGCCTCTGTGGGGTGCCATGAGATTGTCTAGTAAGCTCCCAAGTGATGCTGAAGCTGTTGGTTTCTGATCACACTCTGAGGTGCATGTGGATTAATGATTAGGTAGAGTAGTCAAAATTCTCCATATGCAAGAGACTAAGATACATCAATTAATATAAGAACTTGGAAAGTTCAAGGAAGAAATGCCTGAACCAGAACTACAGGTTTTGAATCAACTCTCAAGTCTCCTTCTGGATGTTTCTCTTTGCTTCTGGTTGGCTGTGTTTTGTGGAGAGGACATTTCTAGGACCAGGTGAATCTGCTTCCAGTCACTGGATTTTCATTTGAAGGTTTCAGTAGAGACATACACACTCACCCTAGAGAAAGGCTCTAACTGGTACTGCTGAGACCCACACCCAGGCTTTTTAATAACCGCTGTTCCCAAAAGCATGGACTCTGCCAAGTATCCAAGGGGATGGGCCTAACAGCAGGAGAGGAGGAAGGGAAAATGCTATTGGACAGATTTAAAGCAATTGTTCCTGTAGTTCTCTGGAATAGTTACAGTTATTGCAAGCTCTGAAGGGGCAAGTACAGGGTGCTGAGTCAATGTTAGATGTGTGAAGAGAGAAAACAGTGTCTCTGACAAAGACAAAGGGAAGGTGAAAGAACATGAGAAGGGCATGAGAGTTAAAGTGGGAGAGACAGACGCAGAGAGAGGCAGAGACAGAGACAGCGAGAAAGTGAGAGAAAGATTGAGAAAAAGACATGGAGGGAGATATGAAAGGAGAAAGAGAGTCAGAGAGAGAGAGAGAGAGAGAGAGAGAGAGGGAGAGAGAGGAGTCTATGACTCAGGCTGCATGAAACATTCTGATTGATTGCAGCTGTACTGTAACTAGTAGAAATCACCTGGAATTGTGAAGGAAACAGATTAATTAAAGATATAACAATGCTGTTTGGAGAAGAGGTGGGTATTTTGGGTGTGGTGAAGAGCTTGCTGGTTTTTCCTTACACCCTATACTTTTGATTGAAATTTTTATCTGGTCATGAGCAACATTTCAAAGGCCTCATTATGCCAAAATCCCATACCCTGACTGAAGAAATGTTCTAGGCTCGTGTGTGATTATTTTCTGCAATATTTACATTCCAATTATGGTTATCACAAAAATAATCCAGGCTAGAGGAAGCATCTTTCAGGGTGCTGTAGAATGCTGCAGAACAGCTTCTAGCTGGGGTCCAAATCTAAACTGACATCAAGGGGGAGAGATATAAAGGCAGGTTTATATATTATATCTTATCAATCATACATTATTTTGTTGTTTGTGATCATAAAATACTTATCGTTGGTGCCAAGAGAGAGGTAGAATGAATCCCCACTCACACCATGTGCAAAGTTGTACACCAGGTGTATTAAACACCTATTTATAGAACATACATTTTTTCTCTAGAAAATATAAGAAAACATTTTGAATGAAGAGCAAATAAGGACTCTTTAGAGAAAATTTGAAAAGTTTAAAATATACATAAAATAATTATGGATTTCAATAAACAATGTTGGTGATGCAAAGTACCTATTGAATGGGCACACATTCCCAACTATACACACAAGCTATTCGGACCTCAGATGTAAATGTTCGAATCAACAGTATTATTGGCACAGTATAATTTTTCATATCGATCAGTGCAAGACCTCTCCGTTTATTTATTGTTCGCTTGTTTTTGTTATTTACCCTTTATTTTTACTCTATTCCCTATTCCCTTCTCCCCTGTTTGTTTAAGCAGTCATTCTAAAGTGTTTGGAGTGTATGCTTTTGCTCATAACTGTCTGTGCTTTTTGATGTTTTCTATAAATTCTTAATATTTTCTTTAATTGCTATGTGATACATTTTAGAGTCATGTCTTGTTTTACTCTTTTCTCCCTTTCAGTCACATGGCATCATATTCCATCCAAGTTTCTCTGTGTGAAATTAATCTTTTTTCTCATGATATTCCATTGTACTCTGCATCCCATGTCACTCACTCAACTACGCTCAGATTCAGGAGGACAGTCCAATGAGCAACAAAAGGAAAATAAGTCTTAAAAAAAATTACTCCTTGACATGTTATGGTAAAACTGCAGAACACCAAAGGAAGTGAGAATATTTTTTTTTAAGATTTATTTTTTATTTCTACATACAAGCTAGGGTGCAAGCCAGAGGCGTGAGGCAGGAAGTGAGGATTTTAAAGCAACCATAGAGAGAAGATGGATCAACTACAGAATATTATTTAAAGTGATCTGATTTTATTAAAAACAATTACTAAAGCAATAGAACAGTGAAATATTATCTTGACTAGCCTGAAATTAAATAAATCTTTATTCAGAATTCTATGTTCCACAATTTTCAAAAATAAGGATAAACAAATAATTTTGAGAGGAAAACCTTTCTTATCAATATATATATATATATATATATATTACATATATATATTTATAAGACAATTCTTTTTTTTAAGATTTATTTATTTATACATGCAAGCTGGGGTACAGGCCAGAGGTGCGGGGCGGCGAGAGGGTTCACCAGAGACAGAGGGGGAGCAGAACAGGCAGATCAGAAATACACTGCTGAGGGGAGCAGTGGGCGAGGCAGGAGAGGTCTGCCGCACCATGTGGGATTCTCCCCGGCTGGGCATCGAACTTGCATCTCACACTGCCGACAGCTCCACAGCGCAGGACTCAACCGCTGCACCACCAGGGAGGCCCCTATATAAGACAATTCTATAGATACATATATTAGGCAGGAATTAAAGGATCCGAAGTAGAAGCTTTGAAATACAATTTGAACAGAATTATGAACATTTTCATTAGTGAACATATAGTTAATATATATTAACATAAAGCATACATATTCCTTGATGTAGTAAAACTGATAATGGCTAATGTGTGTGTGTGAAGTATATGGGGGGAATGATATATGATAGAAGTAAAAAAAACAAACAAACCTGAAATACAATATAAAGTCAGGTGAGATGGATAAATGAATGTTAAACATTGTAAGATCCTTTGGGAAGGAACATCCTCATTTCGATTATTATTTTTAATTATTAAGTTTTTTTAACTTTACACTGTGCAATATATGTATTTTTATTTATAGTTTTTTTATTATTAACATGATATTGTTTTATAATACAGTGTATGATTTAGGGGAAAAGGTTCACTCTTCCTCAGGTTTTTATCACCAAACATACACATGTATTTTTTGTTATTGTTGTTATTGTTAAGGTAACATTGGTTTACATATCATTTGAGTTTCAGAAGTACAAGACCTCCCCTTTCAGGGTTTGTTACACCATACCCACCTCCAAAACACCCATGGTCCATTGTGTCCCTCCCCATTTTGTTCTCACCTGTCTTCTTCCCACTCTGCTAGCTTCATTTTCTTTCGCAGATCTGTTATTAGTGTGACTTACCTGACTGTTTGGATTTTCTATATTCTGTGTACAAGTGACACCATCTGGTATGTCTTTCTCCTTCTGACTTACTTCATTTAACAAAATCCCTGAAAGCTCCATCCATGTTGCTGGAATGGCAAGACCTTATCCTTTTTGATAGTTTGGTAGGATTCCATTGTGGACCTATACCACAGCTTCCTGATCCACTGATCTGTATATGGGCACTTATGTTGTTCCCATACAGAGCTTCAATGAACAGAGTGCATAAAACCCTTTGAATTAGTGTTTTTGTGTTCTCATGGCAAATACCTAGGAATGGAGTTGCTGTGTCATATGAAAAATCCATTTTTAATCTTTTGAGAAACCACTACATTATTTTCTGTAAGGGCAGGTCCAGTCTACATTCCTACCAGTAGTGCAGTAAGGTTTCTTCTTCTCCACATCTGTTCACTAGGGCTAAAAGAAAAAAAGTAAAGAACATGTAATATTCAAAAAAGTAGAAGAACTAAAGGCATAATTAAAAAAGTAAAAAAAGCTTATAAATTATATATATATATATATATATATATAATAAAAGGAAAATAAAAATCTCAAAGCGATGTGGATATAAAACAATGAATAAGATGTTAATGCTACAGGGCAGCCCCAAAGGGAAACAGAGTGACCTGGGTGTGAGTTCTCACCTGCATGTTAAGAATTCAGGACAAGAGTCGAGAACAGGTACATGAGAAAAGATAATAAAAAATTATTTACAAGGGAAATGAGATAAGGGAGATGGATAGAGATAGAGATAAATTGATCAACACGAACTACTGGTAATGCCATCTGAGCTAAGATCCTGAGTGTAAGCTGATAGCAAGTAAAGCAAGAGAGAGCAAGTCCACATATGCTTGATTTTATATCAATAATGGCTTAACTCTACCCTTACTTCCCAGCAACTCTCCCTTTAGGAAGTAAAGAGTCATGACAGATTCATGGCATGATGGGAGTTGTAATCCTGAGCACCTGGGATCTCTTTGGAATTAAAGTGGGGTGGAGTCTGTAAAACATCAGTGGGCGGTGCTAATTCAGGACATACTGTTCCTCCAACATTACAGATAAATACAAATACATCTGTAAAAGTGAAAAAAAGTTTAAGATAAAACTTTTTGGATAAACAAAATAAAACCCAAACATGGTTTCTCTGTTAATTTCAAGAGACAAAAGAAAAAGAACTGAATATCTTAAAGGATGGGAAAATAGATCCTAGGAAATACTAATCAGAAAAAATAAGCTGTGTTGTTAGATAAAAGATATTTGGAAAAATTAATAACACTTGAGAAAATAATTCTATAATGAAACATTGAATTTAGCAGGTAGATATTGCAATTATATCTAAAAGAGAGATTGGGCTATAAAGAATAATAACTGGTTAAACAAAAACTCGTAATTTAAAATTCTGTAAACTTGGTGAGAGTTTAAAAAAAAATGTAAGAGGGTAGTCCCCAGGAAAAGGGGAGGTACTAGCTCCCTTGCCCCACCCAAAGGAGGATGGAGCTGAGCTGGGGAGGAAACTAGAGAGGGCAGGAAGCACGATGGAGAGCAAGAAGAAGACTTGGAGGAGGCACATGGAGCAGCGAGACGTGAAGAAACTGCACCTGCTTCTTGGTCCTGGATTGGTTCAAACAGATGTGGATGAGAGACCCATAGGAGGTTAACAATGGCAGCTTTTACCTTGATTTTGATTTTGCTCTTTTCTTCTCAGACTTGTCTGACTGTTTCTGACCTTTTTCTATGGGTCCTTGCTGGAAGGTGCTTTAGACTTGTGGCAGGCTTTCGGGCCATGTTTTGGGCCCATCCTGTTTGAGTGGACCTTTACCCACAAGGGGATGAATAACTTTGGGTGCTTGATTTAGAAACTATATTCTTTGTCTTTTCTGTATTGCACACTAATTGTATAAAGTTCCTTTCCATTAAAGATCTGTATGTTTTGTCTTGATATGGTTGATGGCAGGTTTGGTGGTTCTGGGGTGCCCTTCTCCTTGCCCTGTAACAAAAATATCCCTTAGTAAGTTATTCTTTAAGGAGAGAAAATGATACAGCTATAAAAACAGGTATAAATTTTGAAGCCTTTCAATCAGACAATACCCTTGATAAAATATATATAAAATATTGCACATGACAACTGGAATATGCACTTCTTTATAAAAACATTGTTAACATTCTCAAAAAATTTGCATGTGCTAGATAATTTAGTGACTCAATAGTCTTCAAAGATTGATGTTATATATTCTACATTCTCTTACTACTATGCAATAAAATTATAAATTAAATCATATAATTATAAGTAAATGACTACAAGAAAACTAAAAGATAAGCAATATATTTGGAAATTTACAAGTAAACTTAAAAATATTCATAGATCAAAACAGAAATTACAAACTATTCTGAACTAAATAAAAATGAAAATACTACAATCAAAACTTGGAAAAAGAGGAGAAACTTTGTTTAAAGGTAATTAATAATTTTCATTATAAAATGGGGAAAGCTGTAATGTAAAATTTAAGACTAACAAAATAGAAAGATGCAAATATTTAAAATGAGAATAAAACTAATATGGAAAATATTACAAAGAGAGTATTAACCAAGGCAGAAATTGGTCTTTAAAAAAAACTAATGAAATGTATAAATCCATATCAAGACTTAACAAGGAAGATTGAAGGCACAAATAACTAGTATAATGAATGAGAAAAGGGACATTACTACTGATCAGATATTATAGTGTGAGAGAATAGTGCAATAAATCTGAACATTTCATACAGCACACTTCTAAAAATACAATTTATCAGAAGTAACACCAAAGTAATAGAAAATCTATTTTTCAAACGATTTAAAAAGTGAAACTGTGAGGGCACAAAGGAAATTATCCTGTGCCCCTTTGTGTTCCTCAGAGGTTGAAAAATAGGCAAAAAATCAAATAATCATTAGAGAGATTCAAGAGGAAAAATTTAAATGAAGCTTACTAATAACATATATATCACTGTAAACCTGGGAAAGACTCAATAAAACAGTAACTGGACCATGTGGCTTCAGATACTCTCTCAAATAAGAGAAAGGTGGGTTGGGGGGGATACTAGGGAAAGTCAGGGAGATTATTAAGAGACGCACAGCCTACAAAGCTATGACTCTTAGATTTAAATTTTGCCTTTCCTGTTGAAAAGAATAAGAAGAGGTCTTCTCGGTTCAGTGAGAAAGACTCCTTTAAGGGAGATAGCTTCTCGTTATATAGCAAGTTTCTCAATCCTTGAAAGACCCTCCCATAAAATAATCCTCTTACCAAAAGGACACAGTTTGTGCGGTAGATTTTTGCTCTCCCATAAATTCGTAAGTTAAAAACTCCCCACAAAGAAATGCTAGGACCAGAATTCTATGATTTATTGGCAAATTCCAAAACTCTTAAGAAAGGATGTCAGGATTATAACATTGGCCCTGTTGCCCCGGGGTGACAGGACTGAGGAAAACTTTGCCCCAGGACATCCCAGGCTCCAGACTTGGGGGGTCCTGCCGCCCCTTTTGAGCGCCTAGAGCTGCAGCTCCACTTCCCACCATCTGTGAGTAACTGGACTTTCTCTCTTTTCTTCTGCCTTGCTAGTTCTTGCTATCCCTTTACTCTGTTGGTTGAAATTGTTTTTCCTCTTTCACTGAACCAAAGGCAATTTTGTTTGTCTTTGTGGTGATGGGTGGTTGGACCCAGAACTGGTAAAAGATCTTCTGACCTGGTGACAGTTTTAAGACCATTTGCCCAGTAACATTCTGAAGAATGGAAATTAGGAAACATTTTCTACTCATTTTAAAGAATATGTTTATTCCAAAACCAAGAAGGAAATCAGGTAATCCACTTTGGAGTGTGTATACAGGATAAATATAGTAAAAGATATCACATAGAATATTAGCAGGTAAATAAGCCAAGCTGGATATAGTCTGAAAATCTCAGATTTGTATTTAAAAAATGCGATTGTTATAATTTATCTCAGTTAATGATTTTTACATATAAAAATACATAAAAGGGGGCTTCCCTGGTGGTGCAACAAGTAACGAGTTGTGCACGGTGCTGTGGAGCTGTGGGCAGCTGCTGCACCAGTTCGATGCTAGCCTGAGAAATTGCTACATGGCACAGCAGACCTCTCCTGCCTCGCCCGCTGCTCCCCTCAGCAGTGTATTTCGGTGGATCTGCCTGTTCTGCTCCCTACTCTGTCTCTGGTGAACCCTCTCACCGCCCCATACCTCTGGCCTGCACCCCAGCTTGTATGCAAAAATAAATGAATCTTTTTTTTTATTTTTATTTATTTTTTTTATTTATACAAACAGCTGGGGTACAGGCCAGAGGCGTGGAGCAGCGAGATGCTTCACCAGAGACAGAGCGGGGAGCAGAACAGGCAGATCAGAAATCCACTGCTGAGGGGAGCAGCGGGCGAGGCAGGAGAGGTCTGCCGCACCATGTGGGATTCTCCCCAGCTGGGCGTCGAACTCGCATCGCTGCTGCCAACAGCTCCACAGCGCAGCGCCTAACCACTGCGCCGCCAGGGAGGTCCAAAAATAAATAAATCTTTAAAAATAAAAAATAAAAATACAGAAAAAGTATTTCATGAAATTTAATAGGTATTCATGTTTCTCAAAAAAATAATTGTCTATCAAGTCAGGAATTAAAAAAAAACTCCCTTAGGTATTTACTGTTCAATAATATCTGTTCACAAAAATGCAAATATTAATGGTTAATTAACTAAAGAGCTAATTCTATAATAGAGGGTTCTAACCTGAGAAAACATCTAACAGATTTTACTCCGTGAGACCTGTTCCAACCATCAAACATTTTGAGTTTATACAGAGAAAATCAGTAATTCATTGATATCAAAGATGCAATTATTCTTGGGGAATTTGTGTTTTTATTTCCTGTTATCTTAACCAAAAGAAATGCTAATGCTATTTATGTACAGAGGAGGGCAAATGTTGCAGTTTAATCATTTCCCTGATTTTTGAAGAATACACTATGGTGATGCAAGTGGTAAGTACCTGTTATTAAAACTTTATCTGGCTCATTGGTCATTAGTGTGAGCTCAAAGATTAGTTTATCTTCAGGAAGCAGATTCCTGCATTGACTTCAGAGGAGAAGAGCTTGTTCTGACTTCCAGTCTATGCAGGTGGCTTTGGTCTCTTTTCTGCTAGAACAGGAGGGGAAGTGTCCCAGAACATTTTACAATATGTTCACGTATCTAAACAAACAAAAACTTAAAACAAGTAGCATATTTAATAGTGAATTGTTGGAAACATTTTCCTAATGAGCAGGAATAAGATGAAGATACAGATTGGCATTACTTTTATTTCTTTATTAATAAAGTTCCCAGACATCATGGCAAGTCAAGGAAAAACAAGCAATGTTATAAAAATTGTAAAGAAAGTGTGATGATTATTTTTATGTATCACTTACTGTAACAAGGAGCCCAAACATTGGTTCTACATTATCCTGTATGTGTTTGTTTGTGAGGGTGTTTTTAGATTAACGTTGAAATCAGCCAACCCAGTAAAGCAGATTGCTCCATATGGGGCTTTATCCAATTTGGAATAAGATGGGATGGGATGGGATGGGATGGGATGGGATGGGATGGGATGGGATGGGATGGGATGGAAAGGAATGGAATGGAATGGAACAGAACTTAAATTGTGATTGCTTGAGATGGGACATTATTCTTCTTCCCTTGGGCTAGAACCTGTAATTTCAGGTCTCTTGGTTGTTTGGTTTTTAGGCTCATACTGGAAATACACAGTAAATCTTTTGAGACTACTCAACCTCCAAAATCACGTGATCGTTGCGTGTGTGTGTGTATACATTCATATAGATGAACTTTAAATTAAAAAAAAAATCAGGGGCCTCGCTGGTGGCACAAGGGGTTAAGCGCAGTGCTGTGGAGCTGCAGCGCGAGTTCGATGCCTGGCTGGGGAGATTCCCACATGGTGCAGCAGACATCTCCTGCCTCACCTGCTGCTCCCCTCAGCAGTGTATTTCAGTCGATCTGCCTGTTCTGCTCCCCACTCTGTCTCTGATGAGACACCTCTGGTCTGCACCCCACACCTCTGGCTTGCACCCCAGCTTGTATGCATAAATAAATAAATCTTTTAAAAAATTGTATCGGTTTGTTTCTCTGGATAAACCTGATTAATTCTAGAAGAAAAAAACTTTTGATTATTTGCCACTGATAACATTAAAGCTAAATAATCTATTAATAAATATTATAAATAAATTTGTTTTTACTGAATTTAAAATGAATATGCAAAAGTCACTCACATTTCTATAGAGCAGTAAAAGGGTTGTTAGAAATAGAATGATAAAGATGGGGCCTCCCCGGTGGCGCAGCGGTTAAGTGCTGCGCTGTGGAGCTGTCGGCAGCGGTGACGCGAGTTCGATGCCCGGCTGGGGAGAATCCCACATGGTGCAGCAGACCTCTCCTGCCTCGCCCGCTGCTCCCCTCAGCAGTGTATTTCTGATCTGCCTGTTCTGCTACCCGCTCTGTCTCTGGTGAGCCCTCTCGCCGCCCCACACCTCTGGCCTGTACCCAGCTTGTATGTATAAATAAAATAAATCTTTAAAAAAAAAAAAGAATGATAATGATACTGTTATGAGTTCAATTATGTCCCCTCAAAAGATAAATAGAAGTCCTAACCCCTGATACCTGTGAATGTGACCTTATTTAGAAATAAGGTCTTTACAGAAATAGCAAGTAAGATGAGGTCATTAGGGTGAATTCTAATTCTGTTAATGTGCAACCAGAGGTACACAGGGACCCTAAACTGATAAGGGATAAGCACTTTAAAGGGGGTCTGGCCATCTGTGTACACACAACAACAGAGGAAGAACACTGATTATGAAAGATTTTTAATAGAATTGGTATGCATACAGAAAGCAAGATGAAAGGATTTCAAGTAACATTTTCCCAGTAAAACTCCAAAAATTACCCACTTCCTAATGAACAAATGTCCAACAAAACCTGGTTTCTAACAGAAGCAGAGACACTGAGGCACAAAAGCTTGCCACAAAGCTAAAGCACTCTCTGGCAGGAAACCATAAGAAAGGCCTCAATCCATGAGGTCAAGATAACAGTTATAATTGTTTCTGCTAAAATACTGAATTCCTAAAATGCTGAAGTCCTCTGCTAAAATACCAGCTTCTCCATATGTCTCTCACCCATGTCTCTTCCAAATATCTTTTTCAAGTATCTCTTTATGTCTCTCTTCCACATGTCTCTCTCAATGTGTCTCCTCACTCCTTCATTCCACCTCTATTTATATATCCACCTCCCTCCTGTCCGACAAGTTGCCCAATCCCCCTCCATTCAGGAAGTCTGGTTCATGGCTTACTGGAACTTGTAGTCCAAGGTGCTTGGGATCTTGTGTAACTGGGGGTGGAATTCATTCAGGACATCACTCACTTGCTCAGACTGCGCTCCTCACTGTTTCACTGACAATTCAGTATTACTGATCCATAATGACATAACAGAATAGACACATGGTGACAGCACCAGGTTATGACAGATTAGAGGGACAGAGCTGCAAGTCAAGGAATGCAAAGCTCTGGAGCCACTTCCAGAAGCTAGGAAGACACAAAAATGAATTCTCCCCAGAGTCTCAGAGGAAGTATGACCCTACCAACAATTTGAATTTGGACTTCTAGCCTCCATGGTGATGGTTAAATAAGTTTCTGATGTTTTAAGCCACTTTTTGGTGGTATAAGGACTAATATCACTTACAGTTGTCACTAAAAAATACTTAAGACAATCTAGCAAATACTAGGCATGATCTATGCAAAAAATAAAATACAATATTGAAAGACATTAAAAAGGGCATAAATAAATCAATAACCATACTGTTATAAAATATTACTTATCAATCAGCTCATGTTTAGTGGAATTACAATCAAATTCCAATATACTTTGCTTTGAAACATAATTCTAAAAATTATTAGAATTAGAAGAACAAGAGCTAGGATAGGTTTATTACAGTTATTAAACAATAACTAAATAAAATAAGTACAAGACCTGAAAATATCTATCTATAGTAGAAGTAACACATGGACTGTGGCATATTCAAACAATAGTTGTAAGACAGTGAATGTGAGTGGGGCCATAATAACATGAGAATGGGAAGACATCTCAAAAAAATGATTTAGTAACAAAGGAGAAAGTCATAGTAAACAAATGATATTGGTACCATTTATAAACCATTGGGAAATACAAAATTTAAAGCAATATACTATAGATGGCTTCATCTATAAGTCATAAATCACACTGAAAAGAAAGGTAATCATTATCACAAAATTAGACTTGCAGTTACATCTGAGAGTGATGGGAGTATCCCCATGGAGGCGAAACAACTGTGGGGTGGGTGGGTACTTTGAACTATTAGAAATAATATATTTCTTAAGTTGGTGAAGGATTAATAGATATTCAGCTTTAGTCTCCAAAATTTACATGTGTGTTCAGTATGGTCTCTCATGTAGATAATTTGCAGCTGGATAGAGGTCACTTCCATGAGGAAGCATTATGCTCAATTCAATATCTATTTGGTATTTTTTCTAGTCCACTTGGAATTAAACTTATTAAGAAAATTGTTTGAACCTGGTACTTTACAGTTAATTCTCCTTGTCTATAGCACTCCAGGTAAAGTTTAACTTTCCAAGTCTTAATGTTGATCAATATCTCCCCTATACTACTGATTGTGACTGCCTATTCATCACTTACTCTAACGACTGCTGATTATAGGAGGCCCCTTGCCCACAACTTCATTATCACCCAGTTCACAGGGGGAGAATTTGGTCTGGCAATGAACTGAAAGCCAGCCAAAGCAAATTTATGACATTGCATACTGTATCGATTTTGATGGGAACAAAAGCAGAGAAGGTCAATAGGATGGCTTCCAAAGTCATTACTGAGCAGAAGAGGAGACTAAATCAAAATGAGAGATTAATTTTTTTTAGCCATTTTATGCTATGTTTCTGCAGCACCATAAATGATCCCATGTCTTGGTGTCAGAACTTTATAATAAAATGGCAATGACACTGTGATGGAGAATTCAGATCTGGGGACAAGAACAAAGGAGTAAATTAAAAAAAATCTCTACAAGAGTGAGTCAAAGAGTTATATTTTAACAAGTAGTCAACCTGTTTGGAAGATGCTTTATTTCTGGTCTAAACCTGACTTTCCCAGTGTCAATGTTCTGATGCTTCTCCTCTTCTTTGTTCTCTGAGGGCTCACCACTGAAGAGTGAGCAGACGGGAAGCAAAGGAGAGAAAAAATAAGAGAAAAACAGACACTTGGCGATTCTTACTAAAAATAAGATAGAGGCTGATAGAACATGGTAACCTTGATTCTGAATCCTGGTGTTACATACTCTTTGTTTTTTTTTTCCCCCAGGGAGAAACAGATGAATGTACGGAGTGTTTCCGACATAAACAAAAACAATAGACATATGTGAGCAATAAAAAAGTAATGCTAACTTCAATTTAGTAACTTTATATTAATGGTTCTACAAATTGATAGCCAATTGTTGAGTCTTTGTTGACAATTGCTCTGCCTCTTGTTCCATCTTATTTAAACCTGTAACAATCCTGAGATGTAGGTGTTTACCTCATGTGAAAATTTAAAAAATGGTACAGTATAAAAGATTAATCTGTATGGCTAATAAGAGGCAGGATTTTAAGGCAAGGATGCTGGACCTATAAATGTGTACTCCAAAGCTCTGTTACATTGATTTGTTAAACTAACTGTGGTGACTAACTGCAGCTTATGAATATTTCTCGAGGCAGGATAGGGAAAGTCTTGCTATACCCTAGAGGAAACTTTTGAACTGTTGTCTGAATTTCATGATTTGACTTTCTCAGCTTCCAGTTCACTGCAATCCCCCAGTGGATTTCCAGCTTGACTGACTGCAAATACAGACTCCAGAGCTGGAGAGACCACAGGCCTGTGCTCTGCTATGTCTATAGTCTGCATCCCAGACTCGGGTGCTGAAGTTGTTGGGCACTGATGACCAAATTCAGAGATCCCCCTTTTAAGAGGTCTGCTTGCACATAAGACAAAACCCCTGTCACGGGTTAAAAAAAAATCTTTGCTTTCTGGCTTTGAGATTGCTCTAGACTCCATCTTCCCTGGTCTCTTACAATTTTCCTCACTCGAGATCTGCATCTCTAACCAGTCTCTTTTGTCATTGACCATTGGTCTTCTCTTTCACATTTAGTGATGTGTGATTTTCTGTCTCTTTTTCCCCTCCCTCTCTATGTGATTTTCTTGAAACCCTGCTTCCCTTAACCTTAACCCTGAGTTCGGTCTATGGTGGTGCTGCAGACCCCACGGATGCACACGTCCCTTCTCTCCATGCGCACGTCCTTAATGCAGTCCTAGTTCCACCTTCGCCATGGGGAACTGAAGGCAAGATGCTCCCAGGAAGGATGTTGGGGGCATGGCTTAATCCCAACGCAGGGCTGGGGCCAGAAATAGATGGGGCCCGAAGTAATTACTTAAGTAATAAAGTTATATATGTGCCACACATGTCTAGTTATATGACATTTTTAGCTTCTTGGAGCTCTGAAACCTTTCAAAATCTCAGTTACAGCATTTGCAATAGAGTTTGAAATCTCATGGTATTTTGTTTAATTTAAACATTCCCACTGCATACACCACAGGAGCCACTGAAGAGTTTTTTAAATAAAAACTTTATCTGCGTAATCCTTTGCAATGCTGGAGAGGAAAACTGACTTTTTTAGATTCATTAATGGACAATCGAGGGGGCCTCCCTGGCAGCCTAAGGGTTAGGTTTCAGTGCTATCACTGTTATGGCCTCAGTTTGATCCCCAGCCAGAGAGCTAACCCACATATGGCACAGCAGACCTCTCCGCTCATCCGCTGTTCCCTTCAGCAGTATTCAGTAAATCTCTCTCTTCTGCTCCCCACTCTGTCTCAAGTGAATCATTTCACCCCCCCCCCCACACCTCTGGCCTATACCCCAGTTCTTCTATGCATAAATAAATAATTTTAAAAAAAGAGACCATGGATACAGAAGCATATACACTCTATATTATTGGTGAAATGTACCTGACTTAGACTCTGTGCTTTGATTTTGAAATTAGCTTATTAGGAATGACGAAAGCACAATGGTACATACTGGTGGGTTTCACATACATTTAAAAATGCCAGATAATTTATATCCAAAGTCAGTAATTAATGGCAAACAAAAATATATGTGCACATGAACATACATGCACACATGTGCAGAGGAGTTACCATTTAGGTGTGTTTAGAGACACAAACAAACAAAAAGATCAAAATAAATTATCTTGGTGCAACACAAATCCTCAACTCCTGCTTTGTTTCTTTCTTCCCTGTCAAGAGGGATATTCTTTGGAATGAAAAGGGTAGAGAGAACATTTTTGAGGGTGAAGTAAATCAAATCATGATGTATAAAAAGATTGTAAGAGTACACATATTTGCTTTGCATGACTTCAAACCTCTGACCCATCTAAATTACACACCAGAGTCTCAAGGGAATCTCTAAGCAAGATAATTTTCATTGATCTTTCAAGCTCATGTAAGGACAAAAGAGCTTCTAAAAGACTGGAGATGGACAAATTCTATCAATATTTAATAAGAGGAATAAGGTTTATTCCACAAACCACTCACTAGTAAGTTTCCATTGTGATCTGTCAAAAACATTAAAGTCTCTTTAGACTAAAATGTCTATAGTCTAAGATGTCTTTTCTATTGTCGTCACTCCCACCCTTCCTTCCTGTAACCCTTCCTTCCTCCCTCCCCTTCTTCCTTCTTGTTTTCTCTATCCTCCCTTTCCTCAAACTCCCCTGTTCCTTCTTTCATTTAATAAAAAATATGTTTTAGAATAAATTTTGGAAAGATAGTACAGAGAAGATAGTAAAATAATAAAATCACAAAGATAACAGAGTCACCATAAACTCTGTAACAAATTTCCTGATTAGTATCACCTTACATTAATATGGCATATTTACTACAAGGAAGAAACCAATATAAGATTCACACTTAATTCAGATTTCCTCAGTTTTAAACTAATATTTCTTTTTTGTGTGCCAGAATTTATAAAATGTTATAGCATTGCAACTAATAAGTTGTCACAGCTTCTTAGATTCCTTAGGCTGGAACAGTTTCTCATACTGCACTTATTGTTGATGACTTTGTGAATTTTGTTGAGTTATGGTAAAATTAGTTATTTTGTAGAATGTACCCCAGTTGCTATTTGTCTGAGTAGCTTGGGTTTATGTTTGGTTTTTTGTTTTGTTTTGTTTTTTTGTTTTTTTTTTGTTTTTTTTTTTTTT